>BQNB010088400.1:0-27673 GCA_026074375.1 Tanacetum coccineum | reverse complement strand
TAAGTGCAGCATGTTCATCATCTTTGTAGATGGTTATATCTTTAATTACTTCGAAGTGCTACGGTGATGCTGAGTTATTTCCTCTTGCCTATTTCTTTTCATTCTTCTTTAATGGGAAGCAACCTATATCACTTTTGGTACAGGATGTTCACGAGCTACTATGATTTATTTTTCACCGTACCATTATGGTTTATCAATAAATGAGTTTAATCACAAATGAGGTTTTAAGTTGTAAATTTGTACAAGATAATGTTATTTGCGCCTTTGTGGAGATGAATTGTGTCGGTATTCCATACTCCTTTGTTACGACAGTGTGTTCTTTCTTTATCTGATTTATTGAAAAAAAAAACTTTATTACAATTTGGAATTTGAGAACAAATTTGGTTAAATGTCAATTCCTCTAGTAAAGGAAGATGTATATACATTTTTTTTCCTCGGAAAAACAAGTGCATTAAACGAGAACTGTAGCCTTAATTATAGAATTTTAAGTAGTGCAGGTGGGGATCAAATTGTTGATTATCACCCATGGTTGAAGGTTTGATATCAGTCAAGATTTTGCAAGGTACTTTTTGTTCATGTCTAAGAATTTAAATTTAAAAACTTATTCAAAGCATAAAAAGCTATTTGTACCTTTTTTAGGGCTAAGTTGTGGACCCAAGTTCTATAGTTCTAAATTTCAACCAAGAAAACAAGTTAGGCTTGAAGCTGAACAAGTTTGGGTCATAACATGTTGGCATAATCCAATTATTAATTGGTTCGAGTAAAACCAACTTGTTTTTTTAAGGGCTAATAACTTGAAAATGTATTCAACTTGTCATTTTTTGTTATTCTATATACTCAACTTTTTTTTGCTATTAAATGACAAACTTTGCAAATTTCGACTTTTCTATGTACTGTGTTACCTGTTTGACCTGCTGGTCCTACGTGGAGCAGGTTATTTCCACATGAATTATTTTTTTTTTCTTACAAAAATAGTTGCTTGTATACCCAAATCTCTTATGGATTATAAGCTTATTAAGTTGCGGTTATGAGCTTATATAAGCAATTAGCTCAAGCTGTTAGGCTCATAAGCCCCCAAAAAAAATAACTTAGCTTATGAGGTTTTCCAACTTCAAATAAGCTCATAAGCCCGAAGAATAAGCTAATCCAAACACCCTCTAAAGCGACCCATTCACAAGCAAATGGTTAATAAATATAGTAGTTCTGGTCCAACGCTACTCACAAAACTTATAACAGTATATCACAATAATCTATATATATAAACCGAATTTCATATCCAGTGTGCACTTATATATGAAACTACCTGATATGACCCAAACAGTCCTCACAAAAATATTTGCAACAACAAGCTCTTTGATCTTTTACAAATTATGATGCATGGCTTGATCAATAAAATTCAACACAGATAATGTTTGCAGCATACCAGTAGCAACACAATTAGCGTAAAGTGAATACCAAACAACATGTTATATATGTTGCAGCACTAAAAATCCCACAGAAGGAGCAGAAGAGGTACCAAAATATTCACACAATTAATACCAGACCCAAGTGTCAAAACTTTTTCATGTAATTTGTGTTTGTGATGTATATATTTTTTTTGCAGGTGGAAGAAAAGCATGGGGAAGAAGAAGAAGACTAAAATTTTTTTTTTTTTTTTTCTTTTAATTTTTTAAAACATTTTTAAAAAAATCTTATTCTATTTATAAGTTTAAAAAAAAATATCTTATATTCTCGTAATGAAAAAAAATTATTTTATATAATATATGTTTTATTTAAATTTTTTTATTTTAAACAAAAAAATAATAAAAAAAATGCTATGGCACCAGAATTCTGAGTGCCAAACCACTCCCACTGAATTCTGGTGTCATGGCATTTCTGGTGTCAAACTCCATTTTGCTGACGTGGCACCACTTTTGAAGTTTAGCACCACGACTCCCTGTGCTCTAAATATCTAATCATTACACCATTTTATACACACATTCAAACCACTTCTATCTTTATACTTCTAATTTCTATACACACAATGGCTTCCACTTCAAACCGCCGTGGAAAGGCAAAGACGTCACAACCATGGACAACAACGGAAGAGATCGCGTTGTGTAAAGCTTGGTGTGAGGCAATGGAGAACTACAACGCAGGAGACATGAGAACCGGGTTTTGGTTTAAGGTTTTTGATAACTTTAAGAAAGAAATGGAGGAGACTATTCGAAAATACGATACCGTCATTGTCAAATGGAAAATTTTGATTCGTCCTAAAGTTGTTGCGTTTAGTGTCGTTTACGATAGTGTCCAACGGATGGACGAGAACGGGTCTTCTAACCTCGTTTTGTTTCAAAATGCGTTAGCCGAATTTCAAAATGGGTACGGACATCCCTTCACAATGGAGGCGTGTTGGAGAATTTTGAAAAATCATGAAGCTTGGACAGAAGTTGAAATGTCAACATACCAATGACGTAATAATTAAGTTTAGTTTAAGTTTCTAATGTATTTTATTTTAATATGTAATGTTTTTTTATGTAATTTTTTTTAATGTATTTTATTTTATTATTATGTAATGTTTTTAAATTCAGTATTATTATTTAAATTCAGTATTTAAATTTTAAATTACAACGGCTGTTATATCTACAGCTCGTTTTTTTTTATTAATACCCCTTTCTATCATTCATTTCCCCTCACATTTTCTCCCACAACTTTCTAAAATTTGTATTCAAATTTTAAAATCCAACAGCTATGGATAAGATATCGGCCCAAAGCAATCCCCTAACACCTGAGAAACCACCGATGCTTCACATTTCTTCATTTACAACGATCGAGGAATCAGATGATGAACATGAGATATGTAATGGATATCTCACTGAAAAAGAGCACCAACAACTACTTTTTGATGAAGAAGCATTAAGAGAAACGTTAGAAGAATAAGCAAAGGCTGAAAAAGAACGAGCAAAGGCTGAAAAAGAATGGGAGGAATTTGCTAAGCAAGAACAAGCTCATGATGAGTTATTCAGGTTGCATTTGGGGGTGAAATCTGATTCATCTTAATCAGATAATTTAGCTATGTATCGTTTTTAATAATCTAGGAACTATTATGTTGTTTTATTGTAATGTTTTATGTAAGGTTTTTTATTATTTGTGTAATGTTTTTTAATTTTAATGGAATTTAAATTTGGTGTTAAAAAATTAAAAATGAAAAAAAAATTGAAGGTCGCCTTGTAGTGGCAAAAGGTAGCATGTAGGTCGTCGGAGAGAAAGAGCTGATGTGGCACCGAAAAGTACAGATCGCGACCCATGACCATAGCGGGCAGCCTAATTACATATCTTTACATGTCAGATTCAACTCATATGACCTGTTGACGTAGACTACACCATTCGCTTGCTACTCCCTTCATCTTATTTTTAGAGTAAATTGCATAGATCGTCCTAAAGTTTGGTCAAATTGCATGTTTCGTTCCAAACGTTAAAAAAGTGCAAGAATCGTCCCTGTGAGAAACCTTTGGTGCAAGTATTGGTGCAAGTATCGTCCCTGCAGGGACGATACTTGCACCAAAAGTTTCCCTAAATGTTTCCTCTCAGGGACGATACTTGCACCAAAGGTTTTCCCACAAGGATGATTCTTGCACTTTCGTAACGTTTGGGATGAAACATGCAATTTGATCAAACTTAAGGACGATTTATGCAATTTTCTCTTATTTTTATTTTTCTCTTTTGACTTTTTGAAGAAAAAAAATTCTTGTTTGATCTTAAATATTTTTGTTTGCGTTATATAATACTTGATGCAAAATATATGAATTGGTTGGTTTTTAAATGTATTTTCATTGGTATATTTTTCATCAAGTATTATATAACAAAAACAAAAATATTAAAAATCAATGTTGATAAATAAATACTTTAAAGGTCAAAAAATGACAATAAAAATGGGACGAAGGTAGTATTATTTTTCAAGAAAACATCTTGCAAAAATTGTAAAACGAAACTCCGGATAAGAAATGGTGAATGTTAGAGCTGAACTTAGAACATCTACAATGCATTATATAATTAATAGTTTAATACAGTGCCACATAGGGGTGCTTACGGTCCGAAAGCCGGACATGACAGACCAAAACCGGACCGGATCGAAATCAACTTTGTCCAAAACACCGGACCGAAATGGTTAGGTTCGGTCTTCGGTCCGGTTCGGTCTTTGGCCCGGTCCGGTCCGGTTCGGTCTTAGGTCCGGTCCAACAATGCATAATTGCCGGTTTTTTCGTAAGACCGGACCATAGTACGACATTAGGGAAATGGATGGACCGAGGATCGGACCGAATATATTCGGTCCGTTTCAGGTCGGTTTCTCGATCCGGTCTGATCCGCAGTCCGTTTTGCTCACCTCTAGTGCCACATGAGCATTTAACTTTTTGACATACAAATGTCGCAATGCATTAAACTTTTTATAGTTCAATGAGTTTCCACCTTATCATTTTATTTTCACTTATTTAATCACATAGACATACAAGTTATGAGTATTCAAAAGGAAAATATTTAATGCTTTCATATAAATATGTATATGGAGAGTGTAAACTATACAGAACCTACATTCAATATATGATGATGATGCGACATAGCCATAATGGATTGACCGGATAATAGCCTCTATTGAACGATGTCACGTGGCCCATTGTGGAAGCCCTTGTACTATTATTATTCTTGTTAAAATAGGCATGAATGCATCCGTTATAGATTTAGGTGAGAACATATATTTCAAGTGATTACGATTTTGTGATATCTTCTACATCTTTTAATCTTTCCATTTCTTGTGAAATTTTCTCGATTATTTTTCAGTTTAGCTTTGGTTGATCTTTTATACCTATTTTCGTTTTCCCTCATTATCAAATCTATATACTATAAAACAGGAAAAGAAAAAAAAAAAAAACGGACAATGAATTGTTTCACACGTCGTTTACCAATTCAAACCTATCATTCCTTTCTAAGGGTCAAACAATATATTCCTCGTACAAAAACCAGGTTTTTAAAATCTGAGTCTACTTAATATTGTCTTCCTTTTTGAGCTAAGATCGGGTCATTATCTTATGATCATACTATAATGTCATTTTTTAATAGGCGTTGCAAAATTATGCAAACTTACATTTGTTATATACCATATATCATGAAAATATAAGTCAAAATTATGATTGTGAAGTGATTGATACAATTACAGTGTGTTTGTTTTTGCCAAAAACATCTTAACCACGCGAGTCTGACGAGTCAGATGTTTTGGTTGCTTGTTTTCTTAAGATTCAGACACGGGCATATGGAGCATATCTTACTGAATCAAACTTGAGAAGTAGGTCTTACTGCCTCTTACCCTTATCTTTCAACTCCCCAATATTAAACAAAACCTGAAAATAACAAATATATATAAAAGATCTCAGGTTTTATCATTTCAATAAAAGATGTTGAAGATCTAATATAAACCATCATCGATCCTATAAATATAAAACACCTACCCTATGTGTGTTCCAAAATATAACAAAGACGAAACTCAACAACAAATGATTCAAAATGTGTGTGGCTTTTCTTGTTTTAGCTTCGATTGATATAAGAAATGGAAGAGTTTTTTGGGTTTGTGTTTCCTTTGTAACAAGAGAAAACAAGGAATGATTAGTTTGTGTTGTTTGTGATTGAAGAAATAACAGAGGCGTAGGTTTATTTGGCATTGAATATGGTTGTGTGCATATACAAATCTTTAGGTTTAGCGGTATCTTATGGGTTGGGTTGATTATTTAGGTTAGTGGGTTTGTGATCGGGCTCACACATCTTAACGTTTTATATATTTTGAGCTGACTTTTATATGTTATAATTTTGTTTTGTGGGCTTTAATGGTGTGCATTATTTGGGTAATATCTGAATAATTGAAATCAAACCGAAACTTGAACCGAATTAATATTTGGTCTTGGTTGGATTATGATTGTGGGCAACCAATGAAAAATCCGAAGACAACCGAAAATCAAATTCACATAAATATTTTTTTATATAATATTATATTAAAAACATTAAAAAATTAACCGAATCAACCGAAAAACTCGATAACCGAACTGATGAACACCCCTAATGGGCTTAAATGAATTTTGGTAGGGGTGAGCAGAAAAACCGAAAAAATGGAAAACCAAAACACGAATTTCGAACTAATAACCAAACCGAATTTGCAAAACGAAACCAAACAAAAACTACAATTCGGTTTTGGGCGTGGATATGGGTTTGGTATCGCAACCGAAAAACGAATTTATATAAATATATATATTTTTTTATATATTATCTTATTCTTACATATTATACTTAAACAAGATAATTAATGACACTCATGCATTTAACTGCCACATAATCACCGAAGAATGTCACATTTTTCCAAGTACCACCACAAAACCGAATTAATGCCACGTCAGCACGTATTAATGCTAATATAAAAACTTTTGTTCAAGTGTTGGATTTTTTCGGTGGGGGGGGGGAACAGGGTCTGTTAGTCTCGAAACAAGCAACTCAACCACTAAAGCACTTAGTGATTTTGTGATTACATTTGAAAAAAAAACCAATAAACGCCGAATCAACATGCAATTTTTAAATTTTAAAAATAGGATTGTAACAGAAGATCTTAATCATTCTCAAATCACGCCTAAAATCACGCAAAAAATTACCGTTTCATTATTCACAAAATTAAAATATGTTTTCAGAACACATCAAACTTTCCCACACACACAGATCAAAATTACAATACCTCTCATTGACAAAAACCCTAAAACAATCAAAATCCTACACACATATGCGACTATTTTCAGTTTATGGTTCAAAACCTCAAATTAAATCAGAATTAGGTTACTAGATGTTTAGTGTTTGTTGATTATTTATTTCAGTCACAATTCATCAAAACACATCATACACATCTCGCAATATCATCAAGCGATCAAAGGTAAATTCATCAAAACACAGCACATATGATGATTGGAACTAGGTTTATGAAGATACAATTAATACCAGGTTTGTCAATTCGTCATCTTATAATGACAAATTTCGAATTGATTTGTTTGATTGGGCTTTTACAAGATTATCGAGTATTTTATTTTTATATATTGCTTTGAATGTATAAAATAACCAATAGCTTGCGGTTTTGTGATTATACGGCTTTGAACATTTTGTTATTGGGGGTCTACAAGACTGATAATGTTTTTGTCTTTTTATTGTATGTTTTTAGATTCATGATGTTTTTTTACAGTTATTAGCCTAAACTAAGTCTGAATTCACACCATACGGGATTTCCAAATAAACTGGTTGGCGCTGATGGAAGCTCGATCAGGTATGAAATATTTAGCTATGTTCTGCTTACAATTGAAACTGGGTCTTAAAGTACGAGGGTATTTAGTATTGCTTTTTGAAAGCGTTCATTTGCTTATTGCAGTTTGATAAACATTTTTTCTCCAATAAGACATGTATGCGTCATTAGTTTGAAGTAGCTTATTTTTAAGTAAATTTGCTTAAGCATGTATGCAAGTGCTTATTTTAAGTGTTTAATTGCTTTTGTGCTTTAAGATAAAAGATTAGCAATCCTATAGACTTTATATTTCAGAACGTGGCAAGCTCATAAGTTGTAATAAGCAATCTATTCACCTTGTCAAATGGAGTGCTAAAGATAATATGATATTGTACATATAATTCTGGGATCGTCTTCAATAGCACGATGGAAATTACTAGCTGAAATGGCATACGAGTTCACCCTCATTGTAACAACCGTGACTTGAGCAGGTTAGTCAAACCATTAGTGTTGACTTATGTGTCTGTTGCAACGTACGGTTTATGTGATTTTATGTGTTATACGTGTTTATATGTGTTTGTGTGGGATATGTGAGATTGGATAATCAATCCATTGGAGCGTTGATGTCACATTAGGATTGGATTTGTGTTAAATTTGTTGAGTTCATTTCGTTCACTTTTGAGTGACGAGGAAATGGTTATTGAGATTTTAGCGTTTTTGTATTAAATGTGTAAGTTTTTATACGTATACGTATTTTTGTGTTAGTAATTTAAGATAAGTTTAGGTTTTAGAGGTTAAGTTCAGAGAAATGAGTTATTTGATGGAGAAATTTCATTTTTATCACTTATAGTGATAATGGAATTGAATTAGTATTTTGAAAGAATTGTTTTGGTTAATAAGTGGTTGTCTAGGTGATGGATTTAAAATGTGAAGCGTGTCATTTGTGAAAGAAATGAGTTTGTTAAAAATATGAGAGTTTTTTGTAAACTTTCCATATATAGAAAGTGAATTTGGAAATGAAAAGTTATTTTTAGAAAGCGTAAAACATAGGTTTTGCGAAAGAAAGTTTTGGAGATAGTTTATGGTTTTATAAAATTATCAAACTTCCAAGTTTTTTTGTAAATATAAAGAGAAAAAAATTATTTCTGGGATAATAGTAAAAACGGGAATTGTAAAAAAAAGGAAAAGAAGTCCAAGTTGGGCTCAAACTTGTAGAAAGGGTTATCCATTAGGCCTATATAAGCAAACCAAGGATTAGAAAATACAGATTTGTTTTCTCCCCCTTGCTCCTTGGTCGACCGAATCCTCAAGAGAAAGGAAAAAAAAATTATCAAGTTATTAAGGTAATCATTCTATTCCTAGTTTAATTTTTTTAGTTATCATGTTAATTTATGTAATCTAAACATGATGGATATGTTTTATCATAAAATTTAATGTTTTTCTAATTAGGTTTAGTCTACGTGTAATTTAATGTTGAAATAATGCTTAGGGTTCATAACTGTAAGGGGGTTATCGAGTTTTATGAGGAATTAGGGCTTGAATTATGCGTTTTGGTGTTTAATTAATGAGCAGAATTTAGGTCAGATTGTTGGGCGAATATCTCCATGATGGAGAATGCAAACGACATGATTCTTTTTTTTAAACTATAGATTTTTGAATCTTCTTTCCAAAAAATCTAGCCTCGAAGGTTTTTATGGTTTGTTTACAAGACTCGTTGTCAAAACTGTGTTTTCAGACGAATTTGAGTCAATTAAGTGAGGTGAAAACCCTTCTTAAGAAGTGTTTTAAATTAATTCCTTTTACAAAAAATAACTTTCATATGTCTATTAAGAAACCCCAAAAGAGATAAGGCTAAAATTAATTCTAAGTTGGGTTTTTAAGTCGAAACTTTTTAGTGTGCAATCAGATCCGAAATTGACCAGTTTGTAAGTTTGATTTTCAAAGGTATACTTAGGGGTTGAATGAATGCATGAGCTTCTGGGGGAAACTTAATATACACTCGTTGTCATGTGTGAATTTTTGTGGGAATTATGGATGCGTTTTGGTATGGGTTTTGGATGTGCTAGTTGGGTAAAAATTTGCATTAGAGCAGAAAGTTATAAAGTGTTTAACCTATAAAAAGTAAAGAGTAATAAAAGATAAGAAGGTATAAAATCGATGGTAGAGAGTCTTTATATTAGTACTAGTTATATTAGTCCATCATTAGGGTTGTTATATTGGATTAAGCGTTTAGCTTACCGATGGTAACATGAGCTTTTATTGTGTATAGTTGTTAAGGAAGGAGTTTGAATTGCTTGTAGCTGCGCAAACAGGTGAGTGTCATAGCCCTATCTTTTCTAAGATTTTTCATTGGGGTGGAAACGATGTTGGTATGTGATTGTTTTATTACTGTGATATTTGATGGTTGAGCTTAAAAATGCATGTGTTGTGTGGCTATTACTTGCTATGTGTTGAATTGAATTGACAAGTGGAGCCGGGTTGGCTTGGATCGTGGGATCGTTCCTTCCCCACTTGGGTTGAGCCGAGCTATTTTTGAGTTGAGCTATTTTGTTTGAGCTATATTGATTTGAATTGTGTTGAAATTGGGGCGGATTGATTTGTTGTATGTGAAAGGTTCTATGATATGCCATGCAATGTTTATCTTTATCACAGAATGTTGGAATGTTTTGAAATGTTTTGAGGTTGGTGTCCTAAAACCTCTGGCATCTCACCAACTAGTGTTGAGATGGTTTTATCATCGTTTTCAGGTCAACTAAGGTGGATTGAAATTGACAGTTAGGAGAGTTGCTAGTTGAGCCCATAAGATGCCATAGTTGAAGATCTATGATTTTGCTATGCCGTTTTATTTGAGCAATATGTTGATTTGATTTCTAGACTTTGTTTTGATATTATAAGACTTGTATGGATGGTAATCCTTATCATTCATATTTGGTCGTTGGTTTTTTTTTGTTGGATGTTATCATGACAACGGTTGTGTCTTTGGCATTATTACACTCTTAGTATTCCTCTATAAAGATAACTATGTGCTATGTTATCTCTTTCATGTTAGGCCTTTTTCCACAGTTTCCGCCTTGGCGAGGTGTGACACTCATGGTATGTAACATCCTGTAATTTTCAAGTCATTCTATGACGTCATTTATTTCATCATTATTTCGCTATTTATTTTTTTTTCTTTTCTCGTGCACGTTTACTTTTAATTTTAATAGTTAAAGTTAAATCGCGTAAGCTAAAAATTAGCGTTCAGTGTAAACGGGCATCAAACAATTAAACGTTTACATCAATCAAGTATTTTTTTTTTTTTTTTTAAATAATTATTTTGAGAATAATTATGGTCTCTGTTCATTTTATTTTTATCGGTTACGTAAAGTGTTTACGATTCGCGATAAATTAAGTTTAGGCATACCCGGAACCACCAAAATATTTCTACGCTTCAACAAATACCCACTTTTGTACCCAATACCCAAAGTTTGATTTAACTTTACCCAAGTTAATATTATATGTCACTTTGTTCATAAGAAAATAAACCAAGACATGAATACTTTCAAGTAAACACATTTTATACAAAAACTACAAGTTGTAACTTACATAAAATACACTAGATGTTGTGTTAAATATCAAAGGCCTTCTAGAACCTCTTACCCCCCCTCCCTCCTAGCCACGGCAACAACATCAACCAAGGGACAAGAAGCACACAATTTATATCTTGGTCTTGTACAATTCCTAAGTCATTAAACCTAGCTAGTTATGTTTCACTTTGACTATGGTCTTTCCTTAAGACCCTCCTTTTGTCCAAGACTCCTATTGCAAACTTTTGACCATGTAATATCATATATATACTAGTATACAAGAGTAAGAACACACACATACACAAAACACTTAACTAAAAATCAAACAAAACCTCTCTTTCTCTCCTTGCTAGGCCACGGCACAAAGCACCCCTTTTAAATAATCCATACAAGTTTTTCTACAACCCATACAAGTATTCACACATCATTCCTAAGATATACTAAGATGTTTTGAAGTATTGGTTAAGCCATTGAAAGGTGTAAGCAAGTATTTACAAGATAAAGTTTTCCTTGGAAAACTAGGGTTTTAAAGAGTGTAAGCTTTGGTTTAAAATCTAAACAAGGGTTTGGATTTGTTACGTCATCATACTACATCTCATTAAGGTTATTTAAAACTCTTCATAAACTTACATTTGTTATTTTATGTACATATATGTTCTATATAGAAAAATCACCATTAGGAAACTTTAATCATGAAAAATAAACTTACACTTGTGATCTTGATAATACGGACTCATGGGCAAAGTATAGACATTATATATGTATGACATAAGATATAAACGGTTGTGGAAAACTTGTGGTATTTTATTAGATTGAAAAGTATATAAAAACAAGTTTATATAATTAGTTATATAAAAGATATAAAGGGGCTATTTTGGTCCATATTTTGTTACACCATATTGTGTTTTATAAAGATAGTACGTCTCATGACGATTATAAAAAGGTAAGAAACTCAAAAAACCGATTTATAACGAAAAGATACGGGCAATTATAGTTTTAAGTTAATACCGGGTTTTATAAAAATAAATCTTTATAAACGTTACTGTTCATCAGGGACATTTATTTTTGAAAACATCATTAATATGATAGAACTTTTAAAAACGAAGACGTGCTCGAAAGAATCGTTAAAAACGGAGCTATAACGAATAAAATACGACGTTTACGAGTTTACGATTACAAAAACTTTAAAAAATAAATTTATAAAACTGGTCGTGAACAGTAAAAGTTACTGTTCACCAGTAGGTCCAAATTTTAAAAATATCAAATTATGATAACTCGTCTTAATACGAAAACATGGACATAAGAAACGGGCTTAAAACGAGAAAGTTACACACTATTTTATAACTTGTGCACTATTTCCTGACATGAATAGTGTTGGTTCGTTTTTTTTTATAAATTTTTGCGAAACATTTTAGAATCATTTATATAATATTTATACACGTCTTAAACTTTATAAATGTTATTTTACAAAGACAATTGAATTATATATTCGATTATACGAGTTCAAATACACAGATAAAATTTAGCTAATAAATATTATTTCACAAACACAATTAGATGGTGATGTAGCTATATAGACTTATATACGGTATTACCTATTTCATAGTACGTAGTACTTATACGACCGATATCTACTTAGGTTGCTTTCGGACTCGTCCGTGACGTGTTTTACCTATTCGATATTCATTTTGCGTTCACTTCCTAAGGTGAGTTTATAGTCTCGCATTTCAATCTTTTCAATGTTTTATAAACCCGCGAGGGGGAATACTTGCTTCATTTTACAAACTGGATATTGTACTACAGTATAATTACCTGACTATTTTTACCAAAGCTTGATTTGTCTACTACCTGATTTGAGATCATTGAATACCTATACTTTGAAAACCTTGAATTTTGAACAACATAATTGTTTTTCTTCGGACACAAGTGTTTTTGTTTTACTTTGGACACAAGTGTTTAAATTGTATGTTATCCAGTTTATTGCATGAATGCTATGGCCTAAGAGCCACGAATACTGGTGAAAATCCCTTATAATTACGAATACTGGTGGAAATCCCTTATAATTACAAATACTGGTGTAATTCCCTTATAATTACGAATACTGGTGCAAATCCCTTATAATTACGAACATAGGTGCAATTCCCTAAGAATTACGAATACGGCTTCGATGTTATGAGTTTAGTGCAATAATACTTGTTTTATATTTAGACTTGGTGAATCAGTTTCCCTTGTCTATAATACCTACTTTGGACTACGGAATACGTACTTAGTCCGCCATTGTTTAAATCTTGTGGTCCACTAAACTGTTCGATTACATTAACCTTTCTTGATTTATTGAATCATTACTTGGATTTCGGAACTGATACATTGAAATGTTGTAACGCTACTTTTCTTACTGAGATATTTCTTAAATTATTTCCAACACTGCTTTTACTTAAACCTATGAATTCACCAACATTATTGTTGACGTTTTGCATGTATTTTCTCAGGTTATTATTTTGCTAGTGGAGCATTGGGAGCATTAGAGTCGCGCGGATATATATATTTTTGAAGGCTTAATAACTTGAGTACCATTCGACAAACGTTTTAAACAAAATGTTTTCTATTGCATTATAAGTGGGACCCTTTGTAAACTCCGATTTTAATATATCAAACGTGAAATTTATTCTAAACGTCTCTTTTGAGATCGTTTTCTGTGACTCGTGTGTATGGACTATGAAGTAGCACCCCATTGTTACCATTCCGCTGCTACCAGGTTTTGGGGGTGTTAGACATAGTATTCATTGGACAATTACTTCAATTCACGAGCATTGGAACTTGATGAACCTATTCCAGACACATTCTTGGCTATTTTTCTTTTTTTAATTCTTTCGCTCCTTGGTCTTGGTATGATAAAGTTGAGCCTTGCTCTTGGTCTTGGTGCAGCTTGTTGTTCTTGCTCTGGAAATCCTTGGTCTTTTGTTGTTTGGCTGCTTTGAGTTGTTTGTGCATTCTCTGAAGCTTCGCTTGGATCAGACTCCAATTGACCTTGTCCCAAACCAAACCAGCTACCCAATCTGGAAAACCTAAGACCTGGTGCCAACTTGCATCTCTTTCCAAATCCCCCTCTATTAGATTTACTATTAATCCTTTTATTGGCCTTGTGTATGTTACTTTTACCATCACTAGACCCGCTAACTTTAAACTGACTAGAATGTTCATCTATGACTCGTGCATTATGTGGTTCATCTACCATTTGTTCATCTACAACTGGTGCATTCTGTCGTTCATCTACCACTTGTTCATCTACAACCGGTGCATTCTGTGGTTCATCAAAAAGTGAACTAACCCCTACTTGTTCCTTTCTTGGCCGACCTTTCTTACATGGTGGTTTGGGTGGTTTTACAACAGTTGGATTTTTACAACCATTTCTATTGTGACCTTTTTGGAAACAATTTGAGCATGTCATAGTAATGCCAGTCCTAGATACCCTGGTTGTGCTTTTGTTTTCATGGGCAGCCCTAATTCTTTTCTTTCTAGGCCTACCGGGCATTTTTTGGGTTTTGGTGGCAATACTCTTGACATAGCACTACAATCTGGCCAAAAGGTCATCCCACCTACTGGTGTCAAGTACTGATGGTATGAAGCATGAAAACTTTGTCTCCTAAAACATGTTGGAACATACTCCTCTGCCCTCCTATTTAATTTGAAAATAACAGCTATAGCATGAGGACATGGCAAACCTGAAAGTTGCCATAATCTACAAGTACATGTTCTGCGTTGCTCATCAACACCAAATGCTTCAGATCCATTCCTCACTTCAAACAATTGTCCCACCAAATATTAAAGATGCCAAAACCTAATTTAATTTTTTTTAAATGTTAATAAAATTGTGATCTCATAATTATCTCGATATTTTGTTAACTATGGACTGCAAATAAAGTTAAATGGAATTGAGCAATACCTGTGCAAATCTTTTGTTAACTCCAACCTATTTTGTATGTTTGGACATATGTCTTCAGTCCAAGTGTCGTACAGACCTCCACATGTAATTCTTCTTTCCAAACTAATGACCCTGATAGCTTCCAATGCATGGTTTTATTGCTTGTTCCTCACCCTTAAGATTATAGAGTTAAAACATTCACTAAAACCATTTTCGACCGCTTCACAGTTTGTACCGATTTGGAAATAAGCCCTAGACGAACTCTTAAGATCCCTTTTCACCAAATATTCATAAGCATTTGGGTTGGCTCTCTTGATCTTGTCCATTATTTTGTTGAACAATCCCGGATAAGTATCCTTAGAAGCTGCCCAAAATAAACATCTAAACTCAACACCACTATATTGTTTCCGAAAACCTTCATAAATGTGCCTTGCACATTGTCTATGCTCAGCGTGTGGCATGACTTCCTTTACAGCTTCAAGGAGTCCCTTCAAAAAAATAAATACATTTGGTTAATCACATATTACTACATGTCATCTCAGTAAGAACAGAATACATGTAATAACCAAATTAAGTATGTTTACAATCAAGATACTCACTTTGTGTTGATCTGACATGAGGGTTAGTCCATTGCCAGTGGGCATATCCAAGTCATCTCCAAGTAAATCCAGAAACCAACTTTAATTATTTTTGTTCTCGACGTTTACGACAGCCCATGCCACAGGAAAAATGTGGTTATTTGCGTCGCGACCAATAGCGGTTAGAATTTCACCCACATTTGGCTTTTTAAGAAAACAACCATCCAAAGCAATAACCTTTCTACAACCCAGTTTCCATCCATCTTTCAAACCTTTGAAACAAACATAGAATCTATCGAAATATGTTTTATCATCTGGATTAACTGTAACACCAACCTTAACAGTTGAACCAGGATTTGATTCTAAAATAGCCTTACCGTAAGACCTAATATACCCATAATGGTCCTCAATGGTTGTTTCCCCCTCATTCAAAGCCCATCTTTTGGCATTCCTACACTGTGTTGGGCTAACAATGCACTTGTACTTTTTCATTACTAAGTCGGCTATTTCATGTAACTTAATTTCTGGATTTAGCCTAATCTTAGTACCAAAATGCTTACCAATCCATTTGTAATTCACTAATGTTCCATACTTAAAAATGTCTACACAACTATGTTCATCCATTATTGAAATAACCTGAAAGATTACCTCCCCAAAATTAGCTCATCTCCTTACCCGTAACACCCCCAGACATTTGAGCCTTCACTTCACTTGTACTTGTAACTTCGGGTATACTTTTCCATTTTTTTTGTTTTTCCTTTCTCTTGTTCCTTAAGCTTTTTCGGGGGTCTTAAACCACATTTATTAGCAAGAAAGCTTAGTCTTTGAACTGTGTATAAAACCAAAGCGAGAACCCAATATTGCATGAGCATAGTAAGTGAGGCACTCTTTAAGTTGATCGACATTGACAAATTGTCACCGCAACCTAGAATATACAGTACATATTAGAAGCATAAAGTAACACTTTAAATTTAATTAACAATTAACAAATAAGGTTTATAAACAAGAACATAACAATAAATTATAACATGTGGTTTTCGCATCCTCCTGTGAGTGTTGACATCATATATCTGATACTTTTCCACTTTAGACTCAACTATCTTGAATGGATCAATGATACCATCACCTTCGTCTCTAAGCTTTGTGATTAAGTCATCCATGAACTCTTCATGCTCAATAATAGTTTCACTACCACCAACTTCATAGACCCTCCTTTGCCTAATACTACTTGAACTACCAACCTTGTCAGGTAATGTTTGTTTGCTAGATGACTTAGGGGCCTTCTTTGCCGTCAGTTTTCTCTCCTAAATCTCTAACGCCATATATCACCTTGATGAGATAAATAGTCAACTGACTTATCTGAATACTCACTATCACTGTCACTATACAAAGTGAAGTTAATTCCAAAGTCTGGATCAGTTTCACTATCTGTAACACTATCCATAACAGATGGGTTCACATTTTCTTCAATTACAATCCCCTTATTTCTACGCACACGCTTCTTAACATGATGGTCATCTTCTACCATCTTAGTTTTACCTTTATCCACGACTTTCTTAACTGGAATGGCATCATCATTCAATCTCTTATTCCCCTTATCAACAACTTTCTCAACTTGAATAGAATCATCATTCACCTTACTGTTAAACTTATTATGAACATAGGTAGTTTGCGCTTCTTCTTCAGCCCATTCAACAAGCTCTTCATAAGATATGTTAATTGCATCTCGGGACCCGGATGGTGCCATCCTGTAATTTTTTTTATTAAAAATTAAATTATTTCCTAAATTGTATGCATGTATAAACCTTAAATTATTAAAAATAAAGAAAGGGGACAAAGAGAATAAAGTATAACCAACCTTTTGCACCAATCAATTTTAATAAAGATGTGAAAACGACAATGAATTTGGCAGATTATTAAACTAGGGTTTTGGTCGGGTATGCATTTTAGGTGAAAGTGATGTGATAGAGAAGAAAGAGTGGATCTGAAAGTTAAATATGAAAAAACACTTGGTAGTTAATAAGTGATGTGGATATCCTACGTGGAGTGATATATCTGAGTGGCATAAGTTTTAAAAAAAAACATGAAATGCAACCGGTTAACTGCCCAGCAGGTAACACAGTACATGGAAAAGTCGAAAATTTTAAAGTTTGTCATTTAATAGCAAAAAAAAGTTGACTATATAGATAACAAAAAATGACAAGTTGGATACATTTTCAAGTTATTAGCCCTATTAGTTTTAAAGCTGCAAGTTAGAAAATGTATAAAAGTATTGTTTTAGTTTTACAAATGACATTTCAATGAAAAATGAAAAAATAAAAATAATTTTTTTTCCAAATGATTATTTGCAGCTTATTTTTAAACTTGGTTAATATGAGAGTAGTGTGTTCTGTCTTTGAGTTTTATGGTCGATCAATGTTTTCAAGTTTTGTAACTTTATCGTTGTAGACATTCAATGCATTCATCGGATCCAGTTAGCTTTGCATATTTTTTTTTAAACTTAATCAGTATAAGGAATAGCTTAGATTATGATTACAATTAACGTTATCTTTGGTTAGCATTTGATAGGTAAGATGACGTACAATAAGACATCACTTGCTGACGTATGGTGACAGGCAAAGTATATCCATTTACATAATTTACATCTCCTTTACATGTCAGATTCAACTCATATGAACTGTTGACATAGACTACACCATTCGCTTGCAATTACTTTTCAGGAAAACATCTTGCAAAAATTGTAAGGTTGGACGGTATAGGCACAAACTCACTGTGTAAGTTTTGAAACTCACGCGCGAGTTCCTTTTCGGTTCCCCAAAGTCACGCGTGACTTTTGTGTCCAACGGCGAGTGATTCACCTCGGTGAGTTTCAAAAAGGTGGGGGCCTCATGTTTGTATCCGTTACATATAAAAAAAATAAAACCCCTTTTTTTATCTATAAATACCCACTACTTCACTCATTTTTATACACAACTCTCCCAATTTATATACAATCTCTCTAAACTTCACACTCTCAATTTTATTTTCAAAAAAATATCTCACCAAAACACTTCCTGACCAAACAAACGTCAACCAAGAAACCCCAACCGAACCAATCCGTCGACACCCGAAGGCACCTTTAGGCTCGAAAACCCATCACCGAATCCGAACTTATTACGACCACAATCATACTATAACCAACCTTACCTAACAACCATACCGAAACCCGACACCGACGCCGGAACAATACGGGTTTTACGATTTTGGGTCACACCCAAACGCGTTTCAAGATTACTCGTGACAAACAAGCTCGTTTCCATTTAGCCACCATAACTACGTCTCACAAACCCAAATGGGTGGTTCGTCATCACAACGACGTACGAATCCACCCATGTCTCCGATTAATGCATTTCTGGTCGAAGAGTTGTACACGCCTCAATTTTCAGACTCGTTTCAAAAAAACACTGGTTATTGGCAAGAACTCAATCCTCACGAATCTCTGGTTGAAGCAGTCGCGACCTCACCACCGAAGACGAAGAAGCCGACTAGAGCACGCCAAAAGAGGACGATTCAAAGCGATGATGCACCCCGACAGATTGCGTGGACAACTAAGGAAGACATTGCGTTGGTTAAAGGTTGGGTTGCCGTTTCTGAAAACAACAAGTATGGTAACGCGAGGAAGGAACATGGATTTTGGTATAAGGTTTTGAAGTACATAGAGAGCAGTATGGCTGTGATTCGGTTTTTTAGAGTGTACGGTAACTTCATGCGTATGTCACAAGAGAGTGAAGCCTCCGACGAAGATTACATTAATAGGGCACTTATTCACTATCAAGCTGAAACCGAAAACACCTTTAAATATCGTCATTATTGGGAGGTTTTAAAAGATAGTCCAAAATGGACAAAACAACAACTTCTAAAATTTGCCACAGAATCTAGAGGAGGTAGCAAGAGACACAAGTCATCTGGTTATAGTTCGTTCAACACAGAGTCTGGGGACGTTAGTATTAATCTGAATACTAATGTTGGCGACAACGATGAAGATGAGGTGCAGGAAATTTGACGAACAATGGACAGGGACAAAGCAAGAGCTGATGGGAAAAATAAATGGTCAAAAGCGTCAGGATCATCAACTATAAATGACGATGCATTAGCTAGGTTGATGGTAACCGAGATGACAGCTTAGGAGAAATGAGAACGCTTAGCATTTATAGAGATTAAAACGAGGGAGGTGGAATGTCATGAACGAGATGTTGCAGCTCAGGAGTATCGAGCACGCCAAGAAGATATAAGGTTCTATCTCCAGCCATACGATCACTTGACCGGGGACTAGTGGATGGCAGTGGATGAAGCAAGGGCGGCGATTAAGGCGAAGTATAATTTGCAATATTAGTTTACGTTTTTATTTATCTATGTATCGTATTGCTTTTATTTATCTATGTATCGTTTAAGTTTTTAATTTATGAATAAAAGTTTTTAATTTCGTGTAGGTTTTTATTACTTTCATACGTTTACGTTTAGATTAATATTTACGTTTTTAGTTTATGAATAAAAGTATTTAAATAAATAAAATGGTGACAAAATGTGAGTTTTAGTTGAAAGGTGAGTTGTAGTGAGATTTATAGTTAAAGAGAGAAAGTTGATGTGACGTTGACATGTCAGGTGAGTTTACACTCCTTACACCATCCAGCCTAAAACCAAACTCCAATAAGAAATGGTGAATGTTTGACCTTAACTTAGACTAAGAGTAATCCAACCAAACAATATGACCAAACCAAACTGCCACATCAGCATCAACTCAGTTTTCTCTCTTTTATATCAAACAGTGACCAAACACTCGTAATGCAACCAGACATGTCACTAAACATTAAATAACCAAAAACAACCCCACAAAAACAAATTAAGAAACTATCCACTACAACACAAACTTTCATTTTGGTTCGGTCTAGAGGTTATGGACCAAACAATTAATTTTAAAGATTGACCGACCGAAATCGTTTTGGCGTCGTGGTAATGAGGTGTTTGGCGGGTCATGTGGAGGACCGACCAAATAGTTCGATTTGAAAGTACCACTAGTCTTAGATAACTAGTTTCTATCTGATCATTTTACTTTTCACTTATTTAATCATAGAGACCCACCCACATGTATATTGCAGAGTATGTAAACTTAGGACAAGCTCTCATTCCAATGTATTGATGATGTTAGGCCGTGTCATAATGATTGACTATGTTATAGCGTTTATTGGATGAAGCCCTTTGGGGGCGTTTGGAGGTGTGTTTTGTTGGGAACAAGGGGAATGAATTGATTTTGAATGAAGTTGTTTGGTTAGTCATGTCGAAAGTCTTGATCAGAAATTAAATAAGGAAATAGAACTCATAGTTTGATAGTTTGGCATGAGAGGCTTGGTTTCTATCTTATTCTGGGTCACATCATGCTGCCCCACTTTCTTTTTGTCTTGCGTGATTTTTTTTGCCCTTTCTCTTTTTTTCTGTTTCAAAACTCCAAAAAAGACATTGTTCTTCTTATGTAAATTGAATATATGATAATGAATTTTAATTGATATGTACTATTTTTGGAGACCACCTAGTTTTGATAATTATTTACTACTAAACTAATTAATATTGCTACCAAACAACACAAATGAGATTCATAGACACAATCCCATGCTATCCTCTTATCAAATCCATATCAATTGTGATTCTGAATTGTAAACCAAACGCGCCCTTTGACTCATTGTGAAATCCGTTATACTATTATTCTTGTTAAAATATGCATGAATTCATCTGTCATGGATTTAGATGAGAACAAATATTTCAAATGATTACAATTTTGCGATATCTTCTGCATCTTCTAAACTTTCTATTTCTTGTGAAACTTTCCCGACTATTTTTCAGTTTAGCTTTGGTCGTCCTATTATACCTATTTCCATTTCACCTTATTATCAAATCTATACTGATAAAAATAAAATGACACATTAAATTGTTTCACCCGTTGTTAGTACAAAAAGCGTGTAGGGGCGAGTGTGAATCTGGATTGCTAAATGGGATAGACCAGGGGGTAGGATACGATGTTGATCTTGTACTAATCCAAGTAATGAAGTGGCGATCTGCACAAATGAGAGTAAACCGTTAGCCTTACCGCGGGGCGGACCCCACGATTAAGCTCCAGCGTGAGAGTAAGTATACATGCTTGTCAGAGAATCAGAGAATGTCAGAGTATGTGTGTGTACTAATGATGGGACAGAATATACCTCTTTGAGGTGTGAAATGAGCCATATTTATAGGCAAGCCCAATACTAAGGTTTCCTAATATTTCGCTTGCGACTGTTAGTAGCCGGAGTGGGTCCCTTATAGGGCAAGGGTCTACGTGTAATCGTGTCTACGGACGTGAGTATCCTTCTGCAGCCCATGTTTGTCTACGGAGGTGCAACGGGTGCGGCTTTAAGAGGTACTCACGTGCATCTTTGGAATATCCGGAGCGTCACCCTTGTCAGGCTTAGTAGTCCGGCTATTTGTTGTATTAGGCCAGGGCCCATATGCGCATATTATGAACTAAGCCCAGTAAGCTTGGTATTCATACTATACGTCATCAAGTCCCCCTAGTCTAGTTCGCTTATTATACGTGGTAACAATTATAGCGTGCGGTTAGCGTTGCTAGACTAGAGTTCAGTGATCAGTTTTTCTTTTGTTCCTATCTTGTTTCGCGTCTTTTGCGTCATTTTTGCAGTTTGTCGTTGGTTACGTGGGTTCTTCGTGTCCTTTCATCTTCTGCGTGATTTGATCGCCTGGGTCCCACATCCAGCTGTTATCATCATCTTTTTTCTTTGTCTTTTTCACCGTTGATAAGGAGGTGTGTTGATACGTGTCATCATCTGACATTTATCCGAATTGAATATACCATGGGTATAAATAGTCGACTCGTGCTTCACTGTTTTCTTTTTTCACCTCTTTCACTTTTCCACCATTGTTGATAAACTTGAAGGTTCCTTATTTGCACAACATCTCTTATTCTAGAACTTTGTTTACATTCAGGTTAACCTCTTTGCTTCTCTTTTATTATGGGCAGTATTACATCCATTAAATGTGTTCTTACACAAGAACATTTTGACGCTATTTGTGCAAAATATTTTGTTCCGGAGGAAGTTCATCCTCAATTGCCGAGTTCTGACGCTACTATGCATGAAAGGCCAACTGGTAAAGTTGGAATGTATACCCGGTTCTTTGATTATGCCAACTATCGTATTCCATTTTCTACCTTCTTTGTTTCTGTTCTTACTCACTTCTGCATTCCATTCTCCCAATTGTCTGTATTTGGGTCTGCCAGGGTTTCTCACTTTGAAATCCTGTGTCGCGTTTGTAATATCAATCCCAGTGTTGGTCTGTTCTGGTATTTCTATACACATAATTATAAGAATGGTTGGTTTGGGTTTACCAAAAGCCCGAACGTCCGTGCTTGTTATTCTAAGAGCTTGGATTCCGTGAAGAATTGAAATGACCACTTTTTCTGGGTGGATGAGTTTGTAGTTCCTGCTAATGCTCGGTTTGGTTGGTTTTCAGGTACAAACATTGTTAAAGATCGAGCTCCTGCCCCCTCTGAATATAATGTGGAGCATGCTAATACCCTTATTGCTCAAGCCTCTTCGTTCCTTAGGTTCCCGAAAGAATTTCTTTGCTGGGTTGGCATAAGCCGTAATTACCTTTTGAATAAAGATACTTACCCCCGATTTGAGTATGAGAACGGAGAGGGTGGGTGTTATTTTCCGTATATACGTTGATTATTTGTCTTTGCTTTTTCCGTTTTTCTTGTTTATTTACTCTTTTTCCCTGTTGTCCTTTGCAGAGATGGATTTGAATGCTTTTATTCGGACCGCTGACCCCCGTAAGGTGAGGATTGTCGAGAGAGCAAGGGCTGAGAATGAGAGGCCTATCGTGACCGTGGCTAAACATCGTACCGTGACCCTACTTCCAACCTCAGTTGTTCGCCCTTCTGGAGAGTTGTCGGCTAGCATCAAAAGAGAGTTTGTTGGAGATGCAGGTGGCAGCGGTGGTGGAGATCAGGAAATTGCTTCTGTTGGTGGTCATGATAATGTTGAACCAATCGTGCCCACCACGGATAATGTTGTTGCTGAAACTGAAGCACCCGGGCCCAGACGCTCAAAGAAAAAGAGGGTTACCCGCGGAAGTGAGAGTACTCCCGCCGCTTCTCATCCGCCCAAGAGATTGAGGGCTGATTATGGAACAACTGGTGGTTCCGCTGCTGGAGGTAAATCTCCTAGTGTTCTTAATAGGTTGCTCCAAGATTCTTTGTTAACGGTAGAACAGGGTGTCCCAGCTCTTCCTACCTTACCTTTTATTACTTCATCCGTGACAGCTTCACCTTTGGAGGAGGGCGGAGATCACACTGACTCCGTGACTGGTCCTTCTTTACGAACTGTGGGTCCCTCCACGAGGTTCGTAGTTCTATCTGATTCTTCTCATCACTCAAGTGCTAAATCTGCGGATCCTGAGGTTGACTCCTTTGTCAGGTATGTCGCTCCGGTGATGACTACGACCACCACTGTAATAGCCTTTGTTTCTAGTGTTGCTTCTACGGCCACTACTTTTGTTGACGTTAGCAAGGATAAGGATGTGTCGGCTCCGTCCGTTTTTGCTTGTTCTAGTTCATCTAATAAGACGGATCGCACCCTTAGCCTTTTTACAGGGAAGTCGGGCAGTAAATTTGTTGCTGGGAGCATTCATGCAGGAGGAGATGCGGACGTTGATTTGCAAGAGATTTACATTCCTGAGTGGTTTGTGACCAAAGGTTTTGAGCTGAATGAAGGACGATCATGTGCTAATATGATTGATCATTTTACTCCTCATGCTTTCTTCAAAACTGTTCGTGGAATGGAACATGAACATTTATTTGCTGAGTTTAATGTGTCTGCCGCACGCAATTTGAGTTTGAGTTCTGAGGTGAGAATGCGTACTGAGTATAATATTTTGGAGAAAAGGAAGTAGAAGTCTCTTGCTGAGGAGAAAAATAATTTGCTGCAAGTAAAGGACAAGGAGATTGAGGAGTTAAGGTCTTAGTTGTTGCAGGCGAAGGATGAGTCTATGGAGGTGGCTCGACTTCGTACTCGGGTTTCTAGTCTTGAGGCTATTGAGGGTTCGCTCCGAGGCAAGGTTACTTCCGCCAAGGAGCACAACGGTCTTCTTGAGCACGAGCATAGTGCTTTGAAATTAAAGGTGACAAGCCTCGAATCTATCATTGCTGAAAAGGACCGTGAACTTTTTGACTTGGGAACCTCCGCTTCTTCTTTGAGGTCTCAGAACCAAAGTCTTGTAAATCAGGTATATTTTTCCGTCCTTAACTGTCCTCTTTGTATTTTTGTGTTTTCCTTTTCTTATATATACATATACATATTTTTTAGGTGCATGAGTTGGAAACTTCCTCCGCGGGTCTCCGTGAGAAGCTGGAGATGTATGAGGGAAACATGAAATAGCTAGAGGAATTCCAGGATAACCTTATGAAACCTCTTGAAGCTAGATTGGCTGAGATTGATGCTGATTTTACCAGGTGTTGTATGCATTTTCAGAAGAATTTTCATCCGCACCTCCTTAATGTCATCGCGGGACGGAGGTGGTTGTTGACTCATGGCATGAAGCTTCTAATGGCCAAATGTCTCAACTCTACTGAGTATATGGAGGCCTTTGGAAATGCTTTCGGCCGTGCAATCGAGAAAGTGATGCAGGAGGGCTTGGCCGCTGGAATTGAGCATGGACAAGCAGGAAGATGTCTAAGTGACCTTGAAGCTTATAATCCCTCCGCAGAAGCTGACTTTAATTATGCTGTCCGTGATCTTCGCGGTTTAGACTTTTTGCTTCTCCGGGAATTATTTGCTAAGAAGGATGCCAGTACTTGGGATGTTATGGATCTTCTTTGTTTGGACGATGCCGTGGCTGAGGTCTTTGGAATGGCTGACCTTCAACCCGACGTGGGTCAGTTGATGGTTCCCATGCATTATAAGCAAGATAAAGTTGTGATTGGGAGTCAAGTGTTGTCTGTTGCTCTGGAGACTTGTCACCGTAGGGTGCGGAAGATGGAGAGGAACCTTGCTGAGCGTCTTCCTCTTCTGAAAGATGTATTTGTTTCTATAGATCACCCCGTATCTAGTAAAGCTTTGGCCATTCTTTCGGAGACTTCTACTGAGCCTCTGGTTACGACACTTTTTACTACGGCTTTGTCTACTGTGGTCATTCGTCCTAATTCTGACCCTTAATTCTTGGTGAAGGATTATGAGAACCCGGACTTAGCGGGTGCGGTCCCGGAGGATGTTATTCCGGGGCCCGAAGGTGAGGGTAAGGTTGAAGGCTCAACTAAAGGTGATGTTGATGATGTGTTTTCTCAGTTGGAGAACGAAGCTAGAGACGCTGTTCTTTGAGTTCGCCTGCTTGTTTTTCCGCGGTCGCATGTGACCTCTTTGCGGATTTTTTGTAATCAAAACACTTTTATCCGTGCTATCTTTAGTTACAATGATGCTTTTACAATAATCTGTATCCGGACGTACTATGATTAAAGTTTTTGCTTTCTTTATCATGCTATGTTGTAATAGGCTTGCTTTGAATGCCGGGCTTGCAATGCCTCTTATGCATTTTGAGTTTTGTTTGTAGGTTACTCATCCCCTTTTTGTTATGCGGAATAACATTATTGGAGGCATGCTCCGTGCGTGCGCGACTTAATCACATATAACAGATAACTTTGCAAAGTAATAAATTAGAATTTTTCAAAACATAACTTGTGAAGGTAGCTAGTCTTCACTTTTTTATTGAAATTGAGAGACATATTACATAATATTTAAAAGTTATTACAAGGAATAAAGTAAAAATGCTCTTCCCATTACGGGGTCCGTATGGGTAAGCTGCTCACATTTTGTGTATATAACACTTCTTAAGATTACAAACATTCCATGTCCGCGGAAGCTCCTTTCCGTTGCGGTCTTTTAGCCTGTACGATCCCTTCCCAAGTGCTTCTGTGACTTCGTATGGGCCTTCCCACTTGGGTCCTAGCTTTCCGGTATCTTCTGCGCGGCTTGCTTCGTTGTTACGGTATACCAAGTCTCCTGGCTTAAAGCTTGTGTTTCGAACTTTGGCATTGTAGTATTTTTCCATTTGTCTCTTTCTTTTTGCCTCTGTTATGGCTGCTTGCTCTCGCTTTTTTTCTAGTAGCTCTAAGTTGATTTTCAATGCTTCATCGTTTTTGGCCACGTCTACTTCTGCTATCCTGAATGTGGGCATTCCGATCTTCGCCGGGATGACAGCTTCCGTTCCGTAAGTCAGTGAGAACGGAGTGTCTCCGTTACTAGATTTGACCATGGTTCGGTGTGCCCAGAGGACATGAGAGATTTCTTCCATCCAGTTCTTTTTGTCTTTTCCCAGCCTTGCTTTTATTCCCTCCCCCAAACTCCAGTTTGCTCTTTCTACCAGTCCGTTTGTCTGGGGATGATTTACGGAGGCAAAATGCTGTTGAATGCACAATTTTTCACACCAGTCTTTGAATGGGTTGTCTCGGAATTGCTTCCCATTGTCGGATATGATTTCTCCCGGAAGACCAAATCTGCACACGATGTTTTCCCATACAAACTTTTTTACTTGGTTTCCTGTGATAGTTGCGACTGGTTTTGCTTCTATCCATTTGGTAAAGTAGTCCATGGCCACTATTAGAAATTTGATTTTTCCAGGTCCTTCCGAGAAAGGTCCAGCTATGTCGATACCGCATTTGTAAAATGGCCACGGAGATGTGTTCGGATTCAATTTTTCCTACGGATTTCTTGGGACGGGTTTGTGCACTTGGCATTCATGGCATGCTTTTATAAGTGCCCTTGCGTCCTTATGCATTGTCGGCCAGTAATATCCAATCCTTAGAGCTTTGGCAACGATAGATCGTGTGCCCGCATGCATGCTACATGAGCCCTCATGTATTTCTCACAAGACATAGTTTGCTTGTGAAGGTCCTACACATCGGAGCCATGTGCCTAGAAAGTATTTTTTGTACAGTATTCCATTGATGATGGTGAAACGCTGTGACTTACGCTTTATTGCTCTTGCCTTTTTTCTTTCCGTTGGTAAAGTTTCATCCGTGAGATATTCATGAATCGGGGTCATCCATGACTCCCCTTCTTCTTCCACCATGGCGAGCACTTCGATCTCATTCACGGATTTTTCTTTCAATTCTTCTACTAACACCTGTTTGCTGAGATGTGCGAAGTTTATAGCTGTTGTTTTGCTTCCGTCAACGCAAGATGACCCGTCCGTGAACAAGGTACACTATGCCGGGAGCGGTTCTTCTTCATTTGCGGAATCGTCCTGACCT
>BQNB010088399.1:8197-22848 GCA_026074375.1 Tanacetum coccineum | reverse complement strand
TTACAATACAAGACCTAGTTTGACTTTCTAAGACCGATAACATTCTTGTTTGACTTAATATAATTAAGGCTAACAAGTAGACTTGATGCTATTGGTTGTAACGATTTGTATCATTTCATAAACAATGCAACTATGTATTGACTCTTTTGTGATGAAAAATGAATGACTATCTTTTGATTACTACTTGATGTTGTATGACTGTGGTTGTGATTGATTTGTCATTGTACCATGTTATGAGTATATCATGTTATGAATGCTTATCATGTTGTTTCCCGTGTGACGTGACAGAATCATGCCTCCAAATTCTGCACCTTTGACTCAAGCTGTTGTTTGTCAAATGATCAAGGAAAGTGTCGATGCTGCTATTGGTGCTAAGTGAGTAAGACATGTGAATGCTAGAAATGATGCTAGAGGAACTAGACCAGTTAGGGGTCAAGATGCCACACCTGTTGTTCGTGAGTTCACTTTTGCTAGATTTATGAAGTGCAATCCTACTGTTTTTCTAGGTACTGAAGGGGTTGTCGAATTACGAAGATGGTTTGAGAAAACAGAGAGTGTTTTTGGAATCAGTGAATGTGCAAAGAGCAAGAAGGTGAAATTTTCTGCTGCTATACTGCAAGGACCTGCTTTGACTTGGTGGAATTCTAAGATTGCAACCATGGGTTTGGAGACTGTGAACCGAATTCCTTAGACCGAAATGAAACAATTAATGCCCATAGAATTTTGTCCAATAAAAGAAATTCAAAGAATAGAGCACGAACTGTGGAACCTGAAGGTCAAGGAGTATAACATTATTTCTTATACTCAGAGATTCAATGAGTTAGCTTTGATGTGTCAGAGAATGATGGAACCAAAAAGTGTGAAAGTGGATGCTTACATCCGAGGATTGTCTGAGAACATCAAGGGTGAGGTCACTTATTCTAGACCTATCAATTTGAATGAAGTTGTGTGTATGGCCCATAAGTTGATGGACCAAAATCGCAAGCTAAGGATGAAAGGATTCTAGAAGGAAAGAAGCGAAAGTGGGAGAACTTTCAAAGTGGGAACAGTAGTGGTAAGAGTAATCAAAAGGATAACTCCCGCCAATCTTCGCAGAATAATCAAAAGCAAGGGAATGCGTAAGCTATGACTACTACTCCGACTGAGAAAAAGGTCTCTTCTGGATCACTTCATGTATGTAAACGTTGCTTTACTCGCCATGATGGTCCATGTACGATCAAGTGCCACAAGTGTGGAAAGATTAGGCAGAAGTCAAGGTATTGCAAGGAAAAGAGTGTTGCCACGGGTGCTAACGCTCAGCCTGTTTGGACTTGCCATGATTGTGGGGAGCAAGGTCATACGAGGAACTGATACCTAAAGAAAGTCAAGCAAGAGGAATCTGGAGAAGTTTATGGCCGAGCTTATGCTATTAAGGATGCTGAGCCGCAGGGTCCGAATGTGGTTACTAGTACGTTTCTACTCAATAACCGCTATGCTTCTGTTTTATTCGATTCGGGTTCCGATAGGAGTTTTATGGATACTAGATTTAGTTCCATGCTTAATATCGAACCGGTTAAAATAAGCGCTAGTTACGAGGTATAATTAGCTGATGGAAGGGTAGTTAGTACGAACACTGTTTTGAAAGGTTGCACTTTGAATTTACCATCTTTTTGAAATCGATCTTATGCCGATTGAGCATGGTATGTTTGACGTCATAATCGGTATGGATTGGATTGTCAAGCACGATGCCATTATCATTTGTAGCGAGAAAGTTGGTTCGTATACCATATGGGAATAAAACATTGATAGTTGAAGGTGACAAAGGTGGATCTCGATTGAAGATTATTTTGTGTATCAAGGCCCGTAAGTATGTCGAGTGAGGTTGTCATTTGTTTTTGGCACACATAACGGAGAAGGAATCGAAGAAGAAACGAATGGAAGATGTGCCTCTAATTTGTGATTTCCTAAGGAGTTACCAGGACTACCACCGCCAATGCAAGTAGAGTTTCGAATTGATCTAGTACCGGGGGCCGTACCTGTTGTATGTGCACCGTATAGATTGTCACCGTCTAAGATGAAAGAGTTGTCGGTACAATTACAAGAGCTGTTGGAGAAAGGATTTATTTGTTTGAGTTCATCACCGTGGGGAGCACCGGTGTTGTTTGTGAAAAAGAAAGATGGATCTTTCAGGATGTGTATAGATTATCGCGAGTTAAACAAGTTGACTATTAAGAATCGTTATCCTCTTCCGAGAATAGATGATTTGTTTGATCAGCTGCAAGGTTCGAGCGTGTATTCTAAGATCGATCTGCGATCAATATATCACCAGTTACGCATTAAAGAGGAAGACATTCCGATTACTGCATTTAGAACCATAAGGCACTTTTGAGTTCCATGTGATGCCATTCGATTGACAAATGCGCCAGCTGTGATTATGGGACTTATGAACAGAGTAAGCCAAGCCATATCTTGAAAAGTTTCGTGTTAGATCGACATTCCTAATGAAACACTAATATACCTGTCAACTATGCGGACTCTAGTTGCAGTACTTATAAAAGAACACACATCATAATCAAACGTATTGTATTATAACTCATTGAATCTGCCTAAGATTGCAGATCCCTAATACAATACTAATAAATTTTTATTTTTTTCCTATATCTACTAAAACCTTCCTAAGATCCTTATATAAACATAATGGATAACCCTAGTAGATTTACAGTCCTTGAATAACATAAACACTAATCAATATTAATCATTTAACCTAGCTGTTACAAGATAAATACTAACATAACCGTCTAAATGATAATCCTTTAAGATTCCTTTATCCACGGCAGTACTTCGATCTTTAACTGGCAGTACTTTGACTTTCTACTTAGCAGTACTTTGACCTTTTGCTTAGCAGTGCAGTACGTTGACCTTTTGACTTGTATTTCCCAACAATCCTCCCCTAACTTGATTTCTACTAGCTTGACTTCAAGTTTCTTAATAGTTGGTCTTCTTTGTTCAGCATCAGTCTGTCTTGTCATTAAAGCAGTACTAGCCTTTAATCTTTTAAGCTTCATCCTTTGAGCAGTATCTTGTACACAATCTGTTTAAGTATATTGAACTGGAACCCCTTGTTATGAACAAAAACACTTCTCTTTGTCTTTGCATCAAACAGATTGTTCTTCTCAGCAACATGTCTTCTCAGCAACATAAATGGTTTTTATGAGCCTTTACCAAGTAGCCATTTACTACTTGGGCCTAGTTCCGTATCTTTGTGTCACCTAGAACAGGTAATAATCCAGGTGAACTAAAAACCATTTCAACACTCAAACATTAATCATAGTGTGTTGAATAGTAACTATGAACTTTTGTAAGTCCTTTACAACCAAAAACGATTTGGTAAGATCTTTACCTGTAGCCGTTTTGCTCAGGATATCAACTCTCAGTAATAAAACATTGGTGAGTTGAGGACCATATAGTTTTGAGCAAACTATTAAAGCTATCAACGGATTTGAGTTCTCTTTACCAAAAAGCCGTTTGCTTTGGAGTAGCCAATAATTCAGTGCAATACCATGGTGTATTGATCACCATACAATTTTTGGTAAATTGTCAACCATCAACAGATTTGAGATGTCTTTACCAAAACTGTTTGATTTGGACTAGTCAATTCTTATGTTTGTTAGACATGGTGAATTGATTACCATTTGCTGTGTGGTGGTTAACCAACACTCAATCCCTTAAAACAGTTTGATTTTCAAATATTTGTGCCTTAAACCTTTTTGCACACTCAAATCTTCACAATATTTCAAAAACAACTTTTTAACTAACAGTACTTTCAACAAGGTACTGTTTGTTTTAAACTAGCAGTACTTTGTATCAAAGTACTGTTTGTTCACAGTTAAATCTTTTTATCAAAATAAGATATATATAAGAAGAAAATTTTGATAAATCATACCAGTTGTTTAAGAATTTCCACCATCTTCAGTTGTCCACAAAATGAACAGATGTATCAAAGTAATGGCTGTCTCATTCTCATCTTCAACTTCCATGCCATGATCTAGCATCCTTATCATCAACTCTCTTGATAGAGGATATCTTCTTTCAGCCAGCATGTGAATCATAGTACCATCTTCTAACTCTAGTGTATGCACTCCTGAAGATTCATGAAACCTCCATCTTATGATTTCCCATTCTTCTTGATCCTTCCAGAAGTCATCATCACTTGTTTCAGCCGTCTCCCAAATAATGGTTAGATCACCTAGAAGTATCAAACCTAAGCCGGTTGGAGGAATGTGCTCATAATAGTCTTGAACAACTCGATATAGGTGATACAAATCCTGTCTATCTAAGATATGCAGTATCTCCCATAAAGTATCAAAAGCCCTGAAGTGATTATTTGCTCTGTGAATGATGAGATACTCTCCATCAGGTGAATCAATAACCTGGAGCTCTGTAATCATGGAGATTCCTTCTAGTGACTCTCTATCTTGTGCATTCTTTTCAAAGTCTACAACCCTAAGCAGTACTTTCTAAGACAAGCAGTACTTTGAGTTGGCTAAGCAGTACTTTCAACTTAAAAAAAAATTTCCAACTCAAATTTGTGCAACGACAACCCTTCAACCTTGCAAACTATCTCTTCAAATCATCAAACCTCTGAAAAATCATTCATATCCTCCCCTCAAATATAGCTAGAGAGCTTCAAAAATCCATTCTACCCAAACCAGTACTTTACTTGATCACCAGTACTTTATATGTGATCCTCCCCTCAAAGATAGCTATGGGTTCATCATCCCAATTGTTACCACCAAAAAGTTAAACCTTGACCATATTAATTAGCCTTTGTAATCCTTGAAATCTGAGAGTTTGTTCTTGTCTCCTGTCATACTTCCAGAGCATCTGTCTTTCTTATTTGACATCCCACTCTAGCTTGAATTTTTTAGCTACCTCCTATCATTTGTCGCTTTCCAAAGGCTACTGATTTGTTTGAAGAGTCATTTTCTTCTTTTTTGGTGTCTGTCAACCAGTATCCCTTTGTGCCTTTATCTTTAGGGTCAGTAATTGTGTCATCTGTACTTGAGTGTGGCTGTTGAGATTGAGTTTGTATGGGACCCAGACATGCGTCAAACTTCTGCTCTAGAGTTTAGCACTAGACTTCAGCCAGCATTATGTTGTTTCTTCAGATTCCATAACTGTAATTGGACGGAGTGGGCTGAAGGTCCTGCTTCATCTTCAAAGTTTAAGGGTCTCTTGGAGTTAATAGTACCTTGTCTAGCAGTACTTTGAGTTGTCTCCAAATCCTAATTCTTCTGTATTCTCCCACTTTTTTCATTAGAAGATTCTTTTCATCAATATTAACTTCTTCATTGAGTCCACATCACTCTTTCCTTTCCAATCAGGAGTAACAGCTAGCATCTTGATCAGCATATCTTCAGAAATGATGTGTTTGTATCTTCTTCTTGAACCTTGTTGCTCTTCAGACAAAAGTTCCTTCATCCTTATTTCATCCTCCAATTTGACTGAAGACATTTACTTCTTATTTTCTTTCTTCGTTCTCTTTTGCTTCTTTAGGTTCTTGGATTCTCTACCCAAGAGATGATGTTTGACCACTGGGCGCTTCGATTTGGACAACTTCATTTGAGCTTGGCTTTGAGCTTGAGTATTGTTTAGCTTGAGAAAGGTTTTCTTATTAGTCTCCTAACACGTCCCTGTTCAAAGCATATAATATCTAATGGTCCCCCTCATCTCCTTTTAAAGATGTCTGAGACGCATCTGTGGGAGTATAATCATTGGGAGATTTAGGAATAGAAGCAGCATCATGAGGTTCAGCCGTACCTTGGAAGTCAGCAGTCCTTTGTATTGGAGCAGTCCCTTGAGAGGTAGCAGTACCTTGAAAGGAAGCAGTACGTTGAGAGTGAGCAGCACTTTGAGTTGGAGTGCCTTGAGCAACCCTTGCAGAACTTGCAGCATAGAAGTTGAGGATAGTACTCTGTTCTTCTCGACTGCCAATGCTGGTGAGCTATTTCTAACATAGATGGAGTCAAGGGTGTATAATCCTACTAGGAGAACTTAGTACTATGCTTCCACATAGATGTAAACACTTTGGAAGGTGAGTGACAACTGTTGGTATAAAATTCCTGAGGGTCTATCTACACCCTTAACTGCTTGTTCAAAATACATTGACACGTACATAGGATAAATAAGAAAAGGAATTGTACCTTTTGTAATATGTCTAGCATCCCAGTTGAATCATCTTAGAGGAAATTAAACTTTTGGTTTGTTTTTGGCTTAGGACCTACTAGAGCAGAGGCCAATGTTTGTCCCAAATTTGTCCATGAAGTGCTCTTGACTTAAACAGTGAAGTTAATACATGGACCATGTTCTTCCCTGTGGGCTAACCAGAGGTTTAGAGAAGGAGTTTGTGCTAGTTACCCTCCGTAGAACAATATACTCTGAAGCGTTTTGTCCAATGACTTGCTTAGGAAGCAATCAACTCCTATTTTCATACATCAAAGAGTAGGTCAGCTCGAATGGTTGCTTCAGGAAATCAAATTATCTTCTGCCAGCTAACCTTGGCGCGAATTTGAGTAACTTCATTGATCACTTGGAGAGAAGCGGTAGCCCAAATTGTTGAAGACATGACCAATAAGATAGGATCAACAACAGAGTTTTAATTAATGGAGCAGCAGTGGAAAGTCGATGATTGATAAATCAGCATTCTGAGCCGTCTTTATCCCACACACGCAAATCTTGTTGTGCTTGTTACAAGAGCGAATGTTTGACATTGAAAAGATGTGGATGTGCGTCGGAGGTTGAATTAAAGAATATGATGAATGAAATTAAAGTTAAGATGTGAAAGAGAAAAATGACAATTCAGTTGGTATTTATAGGTTGCCGACGGCTAACTAGAAGTTTCGTTGTTGATACGTTTTTTAGCGCCAAAAACGTAAGTTTGACCGTTGACGAACGTTAGAACAGTACTTTGTTATCTAAGCAGTATTAGCATAGTACTTTATAAGGCAACCAGTACTTTGAGTTGGGATTAGTGTACTTTCAATCGCAAAATGATGTTCCGCTTAATTATGTGCACAACAAACCCTTCAACTTTGCAAATACTATCTCTTCCAATTCATACAAAACCTTGAAAAAATCATTCAATAATCCCTCCCCTCAAATATAGCTAGAGTGCTTTTCAAATTATCCATTTGCACCAAACCAGTACTTTATTGATCACCACCGTTCTTTATATGTGATCCTCCAACCTTCAAAGATTGCTATGAAGGTTTTCATCCCAATTGTTACCACCAAAAAGTTTAAATCTTGACAAATCAATGCCTTAGTGAGTAAATATGCTACTTGGCATCAGTATGATCTTGGACCACTTTATTGTGCCTCTGGTGCTCATAGCTATCTCGATGACAGTGATGTCGAATCATGAATATTTGCTTGGTCTTCGAGTGAAAAACAGGTTTTTTCACAATATCTGCTATTGGATGCTCTTCTTTGTCTATTTGGATTTCAGTGTTCTTGATGTTAAATCAATTATCAAAGTTGTTTATTTGGCCATTCCAAGATACCTGAGCACACAACACTTGCAGCTGCACATATTCTGCTTCTGTAGAGGAGATAGCCACAATTAGTATTGTTTTTTGCATTGCATAGAAACTTGTATTATGCCAGATATTGTCATTCCATCATGAGTTGATTACTTGTATTGGTTGTCCCCAGCATATGTCACTATCGAAAAAGTTACAATAAAAAGGAGTGTTTTAGGATACTTAATCCAAATTAGCGTTCGATGTCTTGAGAGACTTTAAAGATCCTTTTGACTGCATGGTAAGTTGAGATCCTTTGGAGTGACTTGAATCTTGCACACAGTCTACTAGCAAAAATTATGTCTGGTCTTGAAGCGGTTATAGTTAAGTACATGAGACACCCCCAATCTTAGACCTTGTAAAGATGTTCATCAACATCTTCACCTTCTTCATCTTTTCCTAGAGAGTTTTATGAGATTCAATGGGAGTAGATGTGGCTTAATGGTTTCTTAAGTCAACTTGTGTTGAGAATGTCTTTCACACTACTTTGTCTTGACTTAGAATTATTCCAGCATTAGATTGCTTGACTGATGCCTTTGAAAAAGAAAGTGAGTTCTCCCATGTGAACTCATCTTGAATTCCTTTTGCATAAGATCTTCAAATTCCTTCACTATAGAGACTTGGTAGATCCAAGATGATTTCATCAACATATCCTGTAAATCAACATGATATTCTTCTATCCTTTTTAATAAACAGAGTTTTATCTAAATAGCCCCTCTCTATATCCAAGCTTCAAAAAGAAAAGTGGAAAGTCGTTCATTACCTTGCTCTTGGGGCTTGAGGCAGGCTCATAAAGTGCTTGCAACTCTGTAGAACTTGTTTGTGATGAGCTAGGCTCTTCAAACCTGGAGAGCTGTTTGACTTATCTCTTCTTCTGTCATGGCTGATGTTTGACATTTAAGAAAATGCACTCTTGACATCATCTGATAGACAATGAAGTACCCATGAAGAAGATGCAATGCCAAAATGAGTCTTATTGCATTCAATTCTGGAACTGGTTGCAATACCTTCATCATAATCCACCTTCTTTCTTGTTGATTAACCTTGTTTGCAACTAGGAGGTGCTTGGTTCTTGTTGTAATAGTTCCCCGTTCATTCTCTACTTGTTTCTAAAAACCATTTAGTTCCCAAATAACCCTTTTGCCTTCTGGATAGGTCTCATAACCAACCATACCTCTTGTGGCTTGAATTGAAGCAGTTCTTTTGATCGCTTACACCGACTTATTCTGCTTAGGATTGAGTGACTTGCTTGTGTTCCCTCTTGAAGATAAGAAACAAGCAACAAGCAATGTTTGCTGATCTTTGGGTTAGTTCTATTTTGCTTGTTTATGAAAGACGCAAATTGCTTGTTGTGTTTTGATGTACTGTCTTGAAGCTTTCTTTTGTTTGAAACCCTGCAGTTACTTTTGCAATAATTTGGAATTTGAGGATGAATTTTATGGATTCTAAGTGTTTGGTGTAGAGGGATCTTCAATGGTAGAGTCCAGTTCGGTGTTAGCTCAGCTACTCCGCCTTCCTCAGCATAAAAGTACGTTTTGTAGAGTAAACTCGCATCTGTTGGAGTATCAATTTCATCAGATTGAATCTGAGGTGTACATTGCCAGTACTTTGAGGAGGTGTCTGTATTAGAAGTACTTTAAGTGTGTAAAGTACTGTCAACATGTTCTCTTTCCCTTGGCAATAGATTTTCTCCTCTTTTCCTCTTCAAAAGCAATCCTTTGATATCATTATGGTGCTTTGGCAGAGATTCTTTGATTGCATCCAAAATTACAAGCTATTCATGTAAAGCTGATCTTCAAGTGATTATTTAACTTCTTTTGCAGCAGTACGTTCCTCTGGAGGCATAGGCTGAGCTGTATGAACAATGAATTGCTGGTCATCCATATCTTCAACATCATCACAAGATATTCCTTGTTCTTTTGAGTCAGCATAGTTTTCTTTCCTTACAGGAATGTAATTCATGGATGGAGTTAGAAGGTCATGTTCAACATCCAATCAGGACCTTTTCCTTTTGATTTCTCCTGATTCTCGAGAAAGTTTACATGAAGACAATCTTGTACCTTTCTTGTGACAATTGTTATTGACTCTAACACCCTTTGCTGTTAGTAGAGTATCCAACTGATATCCTTCTTCTTACTTGCCATCGATCTTTACCCAAATGATCTAGAGTATTAAGTTTGTCAGAGGACATCCAAAAGGGTCTCATGAATATGATGTTGGGAGTGATCTTCCCATCAAAATTTCATTAGGGAGTCTTCATTGAGGTTTAGTTCACAAACACTCTATCTATAGCATTAAAACAAGGCAGTTTTGACTGCGTTTCGCTCAAAATTGAATAGGTTTGGAGTTGCTATCTTAGTGATAGCATGCTTCAATATGAGTCCTATTCTTCTTTCTGGCAACACATTTTGCTGTGATCTGGCAATGCTATTTTCTCTCTTGATTCATTTCTTGGCACAAAAAATCATTCATAAGTTGTTTCTTGTAATCTGTTAGAGCATGATCTCACTCTGATGGTTTCACTTTTTGTCTTAGCATGTTTTCCAAAACCCAAAATCAAATCTGAAGATATCATATGTCTTCTTCCTTGATAGGCCAAGCCTAAAAACACCCAACTGAATTTGCGGCAATCTTCAGTGTCCACCAAGCTTTGTATTCTTCCTATGTACCACTCTTCCATGAAAACAGGTCCAAATAATCCATGGGTAGCAATTAAAGTGGTTCTCTGACAGTTCTTTCCTCAATCTTCTTGCAAGGTGCTCCTAGTGTGTTTACCCTTTCTTCATGCCAAAAGAAGTGATCAAGCTGAATGTCTGAAGGTAACCTTACCAGATTGCCTCTTTAACAATTGTTGATATTTTTGAAGTTGACATGCCTTCCAGTTTCTGAGCCAATCAGGGAATGTTAATCCTATGTTGCCTTGTGGCAACCTCAACAAGTGGATTCGCACCACAGGGAATAAATATTCTTTTGATCCAAGCTGTAGAAATCATTCTTTATAGGAGCTATAAGAATTACCAGATCTTCATCAACAAAACTTGAAATTTGGTTGATAGGATAGAATTGCTTTATCTGTGAATAGAACATTGTGCTTCATTATCTCAGATTGAGAACAGATAAAGATTAAAACTTGAGCTCTTCCACATAGCTAACTTTCTCAAAGTCTAAGCTTGATGTTTAATGGTTATTTTCCTGCCTCATGAGATTCTTGCACCTTTAGTTTCATTTCCAAAGGCCCACATAAACCACCTCTTGAACTCTTTAAATCAGACAAACTTGTCCTTGTCTCCTGTCATACTTCTGAGCATACAATGTCTATGATAGACATAGTCCTGAGATCCTCTTCTGGATTGCACTGTTAAACAAGTAAAGAATTTGATCTTTTAGGGACCAAAGTCTTTACTGACTTGGTTTCACCCTATTGGGTTAACATACTACAAAATGCTTGAGTGTGAAGATCATTACCTATTCAACAGAATCTAGATATTTCCCTTTTGGTTTTCAGTGTTTGTTTTTGGACTTATCATTGCACTCTTTTTGTCAGTCTTGTGGAAGGTACTGCTTGGATCTCAAACAGTACTTCCTTTCTTTAAACAGATCGATTATAACAATTTTTTTGGGTCTTTGTGGTTCTATTAGGAGTCACTTGTAGTAGAAGAATTCTCGATGATGGTGAGTAATTTGAGATTCTAGGTCTACTATTATCCACCCTTGGATCATAATGTCCTTTCTCAGTACTTCGTGAGAATTGTACTGACTGTGGTACTCTAGATCTAGCAATACCTTGATTAAGTCACCCCATATAGCAGTACTTTTTGAGTACTGTTTGTGTCATTTTTGGTATTGCTGTACTTATCACCCATCCTATGGTAAGTACTGCTGTATGGAATAAAGGATTTCCCTTTGTGGTGAGGATACTAGAGTTTCTTGCAAGATTACTATGGTTCACTCTTTGGTGTTATTCCAATATGGTATTGATTCCCCGGAACCTGTGTTCCTTAGATTTTGAGTTGGGTTGTGATTGGAAGGTTCTTTTCATGTTGATTGTAGTCCTTAATAAGATGGTTCGGACTGTAACATGCAAAAATCTTTATTTACCCCGTTGTTTCCCAAGTCCCTTTGTCCTTGATTCTTGATCCTCTCTGTTTGACTATTGTGTGACCTTGTTTTGAACAAGACTTCTTCACTATGCTTTGTGTTTAAAAATAGTCTCTTTTGATCTCTGAAACTCAGTCTCTTCATCATCCTCTTTCAACCCATTCTTCAATTATGACTTTTTTTCTATCAATTGCTGAATTAACTGTGTTTGTTTTCTCTCTTGATTAACTACTTTTATTCCTAATGGCTGTTATCTATCCCTGTATGGAGACATTTTCCTGTGGAAATATTTGTTTTTTTTTTTTATACCTGTATGTGGAAGGTACTGCTTTGTAGGCCTTTTCTCTTTTGAAGTTTTCTTATGTAGAATCAAGGTCAATGTTTAATCCCCAGATGAAATGTCACTTTCCTTAATATTACTGACTCAATTCCAAATCGATGAATGACTTATCAGACACATATCTTTGTTTGTTTAGGACTTAGTTTTTGAAGTACTGATGCATTTGACATTTTAAAGTTTTATTGAATAATCATCTCGTCTTTCAAGGCTTGTATCTAATTCCTTTTGTTTTTTTTCTAGTTTCAAAAATCTCTTTCTTAAGTATTATTCCATTTGTTCATTCTTATAACCCATGCATTATTCCATTCTTTAATGTGTTTTAAGCATGACTCTAATGACTTAAGTCATTTGATATCTAGAATTTCAGTCTATGCTCTTTTGAAAATTTTCTCTTTCGTTGATAGCTTTAAGCAACTTTTGTTACAGGATTTAATACATTGGAACTGAAAGGTACCTCTGTGTTTGTAGCATTAAGCTAAGAGATACTGGTGCATCATCAGCTTTGTTGCTCCAGTCAAAATCACCAAGTCCATCTTGTCCAAAATGCATATGTTCTGCATCAAACTCCATGCTCCAATCATCTTGTTCAACTCCAGTCAGTGCCATCCATACAGCTCTGCATTGGTTCAGCATCAAATTCCTTGGTTCAATCAATATCTTCATTGTTGTCTGTTACACCAAGGCGATATTTGAGTTGAATCTATCAATAGCCACAGTATTCTTTCCCGTCGACCATTTGCTCTGTTTTCTTGAATACTAGCAAACGACACTTCTAGCAAAATGACCAACTTTTTGACAATTAAAACATTCAATCTTTGATTTGTCAAAAGTGATCCCATATCTTTGGCTTGTGATAATTGGTCATTCTGTCTTCCCTTAAAATTCCTATCCTATGCAGTTATATAGCCACCTTGCCACCTAATGTCAATTTCTTCCATAGATCTTACATATTTGCAGCATGTCTTCATAGGTCCTTCATCAATTGACTTTAAAATGTTTACCCCATTCTCCTTACCCCGACAGTACAATCGAATACGTTGTTGCCATGATGCAAAGTCAGTCTTATCAAGCATAGGTGGTCGGGTATCGGAACCGGCACATTGGATGTCCTCTGAAAGATTAGCCATAGTGATTACTTGTGATATGATTAAGTTGATCGATCAATGATTAGTGATTGTATGTTAAAAGTGATGATTGTTTGTTGGATTAGGTGATATGTTGTATGATTGAGATTTGGCTTGGTTGAAATAAGTTAACTTAATGACGATAATGAAACTTAGGCAAAACGTAGTGAAGTCTAGTCAAAACGCAGTGTAGTTTCCATCAAAACGCAACCTAGTCTTGTCAAAACGCAATGAAGAAAATGAGCCAAAACGCAGCCTGAGATTTGATCAAAATGCAACCTTGAGATTTGGTCAAAATGCAACCAAATAAAAAATTGGGCAGAGTATCCCTTAGTCGAAATGCAACACTTGTCTTCAAAACGCAACCTGCAGTCAAAACGCAACGAACCAAAACGCAATTTCCAGGTCAAAATGCAACGACCAAAACGCAACCTCTAATAAGACAAAACGCAGTACTGTTGTACTATACAAAACGACAAAACGCAGTGTACTTTCTTCTGACAAAATGCAGTACTGTTCACCAAAACGCAACAAAGAATGTCTTAGAAAGGTCAAAACGCAATGAAGAATATACAAACTTTTTCACCTAAAAATCACCCTTTTGAATGTTTTTTACTTGGTTTCTTTTGCCTAACTTGGTCCTAGAAGGTTATAACAACTATAAAAACAGTAACTTTTACATCACAAACATGAGAATCAAAGAGTGTCAAGAATAAGACCATAAACCTTCAAAAAACCAAACTTTTGATCTAAACTAACCAAGGAAACGCATACACAATCTAGCTAATTATCCCATAGGCTTTGATACCAATTCTAGTATATTGGATATCATAACACAAGCATGGATGATTGGGTTGGCTACTTATCTAGAGAGAGAAAGTGAGGTTTCTAGTAAGAGAAAATGCAATAGCATGAAAATGTGATAAAAAGAACAACCAACCCCTTCCCATGGCTGGAAAGGGGTTTATATACAAGTGTTTGTAAGCTTTATGGGCTTAGGTATAGGCTTACACTTAGGTAAAAGACCTGGCCTAATACCGAGAGCCATACGCTTACTTTCTAACTACGAGCTATGCTATGCTAAACGATACACGGGGGTGACCGAGTCTTTTTCATAATCCTAACACTTTATCACAAATTCTTCATCATACTCAGGAGGGATGCATTCAAACCTTTCATTTACCTTTCTGCTGTTTTACCATAAGCTTTAATAACTGATAACACATTTCATTTTGATGATTAGTTTGAAGTTTCTTGGTTAACATATTAGTGATAGATATTGGTGTGAGGGGATATCTCTTTTCAACCAACATAAAAATGTGGAGATTATCAAACCTTACAAAGTGAACTCCAGATGAATCAATCAACTTTTAAATGGCCACCCTGTATCCTTGTAACATTCTCCATACATCACTTGTTGTGTCTAGTTCAAACATGACTTTTAAATCTCCCCATAACACTCTTTTAAATTCATCTTCAGGCCTTGTATCATTATGCTTTGCCTTTACTATCCTCCAAAGAACCTCCAAG
>BQNB010088398.1:0-27674 GCA_026074375.1 Tanacetum coccineum | reverse complement strand
ATCTGCTGGTATTCTTGATTGGTTTCTGGTATTGTTAAAGGAAAAACCCTAATTTTAAAATTAGGGTTTGGTATTTTGGAATTAAAGATTCTGGGGTTTTTTGCTATTCTTTGACTAAGTGAATCAAATGATAGTAAGAAGGTCTTCCGCTGATTTTGCTGATTGAGTGCTCTGTAACACCTCTCACGCACTTTCTCATTAATTGATTGTTTTTTTAAGATCAAGTTTAGCTGTCCTTGACCTACCACTTAAGTGACAAGGAAGCCTGGAAACTCTTTAAACTTGTTCTTCTTTTTTATTGTTTTTTTATTTCATTAGTATTTGTAATTATGTCTCTTCATGGTTATTCTGATGGTGAATATGATAATAGTAGTGATGTTGCTAATGTTACTTTAATCAATAAACTTGATGTTAGTCACCCTTTACATTTGCATCCTAATGATTTCGTGGCCTTAACTGTTGTCTCTGTGAAATTAAAGAGGACTGAGAACTATCAAGTTTTGTCTTGTGCTATGTTACTTGCATTAGAGGGTAAAAATAAAACTGGATTTATTGATGATTCTTGTAGAAGGTCTAATACATATGAAGTTTTAGGGAGACAATGAGATAGAGTTAATGATGTGGTTCTAGGGTGGATTTTAAACTCAGTTTTTGAGGAACTCTTCCTTGGTCAAATATTTTCAAAAAGGGCTAAACATGTTTGTGATGAACTTAAAGAAACTTATGATAAAGTAGATGGTTCTGTGACTTTTAGCTTGCATCATAAAATTCATACCTTAAGTCAAAATGGATCTTCTAATATTGATTATTATCATAAGTTGAATGCTCTTTGGAAACAATTTGATTCTTTAATTGAGTTGCCTAGGTGTACTTGTCATGTTGCTGATGATTTTAAGAAACACAATTAGTTAATGAAACTTATGCAATTTCTAATGGGTCTTGATGATACTTACATGCAAATTAGGAGCTCTATCCTATCCAAAGAAACTCTTCCTGATGTTAGGAGTGCTTATGCTATCATATCCAGTGAGGAGTCTCACAGGATTGCTAGTGGTAGTGTATCTGGAACCTCTCAGAGGTCTCAGACTTCTACCTTTAATGTCAATGCTCCTAACAGAGGGAACTTTTAGAGGTCTCAAACCTTTACTAGTTTCTCAAGACCTTCTAATAATAATAGACCTAATGATAATGAGAATAGGAGAACTGCTAGGGGTTCTACTTTGGTATGTGAGAATTGTGGTTTGAATGGTCATACTATTGACAAACGCTTTAAAATAATTGGATATCCTACTGATTTTAGGAAAAGAAAACATGATTCAAATCTTAAAGGGAAAAATGTTTCTAATAATGTTGTTGGTTCTAGTTCTTCTAATGGATTTTCTGATGAATAAATGGCTACTCTTATTTCATTAATCAAAGAGAATGCTGTCAATGGAAAATGGGTTCACTCTAATATGGCATGTACTTATATGAATTCAAGTACTGTGTTTAATAAGAATTTTGAGAAATTCTTCTGTTCTACTAATTCAGGTGCTAATCAACACATAACTTACACTGATAAGAATCTTATTAATGTCATTGATATTTCTTACTTAAAAATTAAAGTGACTCATCCTAATGGGACTGAGGCATTTATTACTAGAATTGGAAATATACCTTTGATTGATTACTTGACTTTATATGATGTTTTGGCTGTGCCTGAATACTGTGTTAGTTTGATGAGTGTTCATAAAGTTGTTAGAGATAGTAAACTTGTGATTGCATTTGATGAAATGCATTGTTATGTGATGAACCAGGATTTGAGGAAAGGAAAAATTCTAGGGATTGGTAAAAAAATTGGTGGATTATATTACTTTGATGGAAATCAAGGTATAAACTTTAAGAATTTTAAAAGTAATAATGTATGCTTTTTATCTAAACAGATTTGGCATTGCAGACTTGGTCATCCTGCTGACCAAGTTCTGGATGTTTTAAGACATACCATAAGTTTGACAATAAAAAACAACATGAATTAATTTGTGACATCTTTGTAAAGAGCTAAACAGACCAGAGAACCTTTTCCTCTTAGTGAACCATGTGTCAACTGAGTTGGAGTGAACTAACAAGTTCATCTTGATTTATGGGTACCTTATAAAGTCCACTAGAAAGATGGTTCAAATATATTCTGACCAGTGTGGATTATATTTTCAAGGCTGTTTGTTTATTGCTTAAGTCTAAAACTAAAGTTTGTTTTATAATATAATGGTGTTTTATAATCTCATTAAAACTCAGTTTAAGAAAAACATTAAGGTCTTTAGAAGTGACAATGGTACTGAATTTGTTAATCAATAATTTTCTGGTTTCTGTGAATATAATGGTATTATTCACCAGACCTCATGTAGCTATACCCCTTAACAAAATAGAATTGTTAAGAGAAAACATAAACACCTTATTAATGTTGCTAGATCCCTTCTTTTCCAGGGAGGGATTCCTTTGAATATGTGGACTGAGTATGTTCTAACTGCTACCTATTTGATTAACAGATTACCTACCTCTGTGCTGAATGGAAAATCTCCTTATGACCTAGTGTATAATAAGCCTCCTTCTCTTAAACATTTGAGATCTTTTGACTGTTTGGCTTATGCCACTATTCTGAACAGTCATGATAAATTTGGAAGCAGGTCTGAAAAGTGTGTTCTTGTTGGAAATTCAAATTCTAAGAAAAGGTATAAATTATGGAGTCTTGATAATAAAGAGGTTATCTATTCTAGAGATGTTAAGTTTTTTGAGGATATGTTTCCTTTTAAGAAAAATATCTCAACTGGAATTGATAAGTCTCTTAAAGATGTAAATCATTTGAATTTTTTGAACTTTAATACTCTTGATGACCTACCTGAAATACCCAATGATGAGGAGAGAAGGAACCCCAGCCCTATCAGGCATGGTAATTCACCTTCTCACTATAATACTAAGGTAGTACTATTCCGCAATCTCTAATGAGAATTATGCAGGGCATTCTATGATTTAAATGTCTCTGCCAGTGAGAATGAGAGTTTTGCAGCCGATGAAGATAAAAATAGTAGTTCTGAGGGTAATGGGCTTCATGATCAATCTCAGGATAATGTCAGTCAAGATAATAATGGTGTTCAAAACTTAAGAAGGTCTTCTAGAACTTTTGTTTTTCCAAAAAAATTTAATGATTTTATTGTTGAGTCAAAAGTAAAACATGGTCTTGAAAAGTATGTTAATTACTCTTATTTGAGTAAGGGAAATTATTGTTTTGCCATTATGCTTAATAAGGGTGTTGAGCCTAAAACTTATCTTAAGGTTTCTCAGCATAAGCATCGGGTTGATCTTATGAATGTTGAGATGGATGCTTTATATAAAAATAATACATGGGAAATTGTTGATCTTTCTGTTAGAAGAAAGGCTATTGGTTCCAAGTGGGTTTGGAAAATTAAATACAAATCTGATGGAGAAATAGAAAGATACAAGGCTAGGCTTGTTGCTAAAGGTTTCAATTAAAGGGAGGGAATAGATTTTGATGAAACCTTTTCTCCTGTTGTTAAGATTGTCATTGTTAGATGTTTGATTAATCTTGCTGTCCAGAGTGGTTGGTCCTTGTTTTAAATAGATTTTAATAATGCTTTTCTGTATGGTGACTTAGAAGAAATCATTTATATGACTTTACCTCCAGGTTATTTTTCTGATAATGAGACTAAAGTGTGTAAACTTAATAAGTCTATGTATGGTCTTAAGCAGGCTCCTAGGCAATGGAATGCTAAGCTTACTGTTGCTTTACATGAAAATAATTTTGTGCAGAGTAAAAGTGATTATAGTCTATTCACTAAGTCTTTTGGTGAGGTTTTCATTGCTTTGTTAGTTTATGTTGATGACATAATCATAACTGAGAATAGTTTAACTAAAATTGAAAAGGTTAAGCAATTTCTTAAAACAAAGTTTATGATCAAAGACTTAGGAAAGTTAAAATACTTTCTTGGAATTGAGGTATTAGATACTCCTAAGGGTATTTGTTTGAATCAAAGAAAGTATTGTCTTTAGCTTATTGATGAATTTGGATTACTTACTATAAAACCTTCTAATTTTCCTATGCAGCCTAATATATCTTTGACTAGTGAACCAAGTGATACTGATCCTCTGCTTGATAATGTTACTGGGTATCAAAAGCTTATTGGCAAGCTTATATACTTAACCACTACTAGACCTGATATTGCTTATACAGTTTCTTGTCTTAGTCAGTTTATGCATAATCCTCTTAAGAGCCATTTGAAAACTGCTTTAAAGGTAATCAGGTATTTAAAAGGTTCTCCAGGTAAGGGTATAAATGTGATTAAAGGGTCTGCATCTATTATTGATCTTAAAGCATACTCAGATGCAGACTGGGAAAGGTGTGTTGATACTAGAAGGTCTATTACGGGTTATTGTGTATTCATGTGTGGATCTTTGGTTTCCTGAAAGAGTAAAAAGCAAAACACAATTTCAAAATCATCTATAGAAGCTGAGTATAGAGCTCTAGCTTCTGTAACTTTTGAAGTTATTTGGATTCTTAAGATTTTAAAAGATTTATTGGGTTTTAATCTCTTACCTGTAAAGGTGTTTTGTGACAGTATTCAGCAATTAAAATTGCTGCCAATCCCATTTTTCATGAGAGAACTAAACACTTAGAAATTGACTTACATTTTGTAAGAGAGAAAATAGTTGCTAGGGTAATAGAAACAGTTAAAATAGAAACTGCAAATCAAATTGCAGATGTTCTAACCAAGGGATTGGATACAAAACAACACAATTTATTGTGTTATAAAATGAGGCTTATTGACTTATTTCAGAATAAGATTAAGGGAGGTTGTTAAAAGTAATCTTATTCTCTCTTATATCACATGGACTGATTCTGTCAATGTTGTATTGTAGTTTTAAATTACTTTGAGCTCAAGGAGTAGCTCAAGTTGTTGATTCATTAAAGATGGAGGGCTAAAGTTGTATATTGGCAATTCCTTAGCTGGTATAAAAGCTCAAGTCTATGTTATGATTTCTCATAACCCTAAATCCCTTCTCTCTCTAAAGAAATACGCTCCTCTCTTTATCTCTCTAGAAAATTTGTATCTAAATCTTTTTGATCGATATCTTTGACTAAACTACAGAACATTCACTAATTAGTGATTGAATCACACTACACACAAGAGCAGCGGTGAATTTGGTTTTGCAGTTCATTCATTCTATGATCAATGCAATTTGATTTGTTTGTGAGAGAATTTTTAGATCTTGAATTTGACGAGTCAGATCGGTGTCCTACTTTTAAATAAAATTTGTTCAAAACGGAGCGAAGCCAGAAACAGTTTAGAGCTCGAGGGCATGCAAAAACACTTTCAATATTTTTTTTTTCAACTTATACTAACAAAATGGTAATTCAAAGAGAGGGTAGAGGGGGTCAGAAATTTAAAAAGGATGCTGATTGGGCTGGATGTCCGACTACTCGGCGTTCGACCTCTGGCTATTGTGTTTTTCTTGGGAACAATCTTCTATCATGGTCCTCTAAGCGTCAGCCAACTCTTTCTCGTTCTAGTGCTGAGGCTGAATATCGTGGGGTTGCTAATGCTGTTGCTGAGACTTGCTGGCTACGTAATCTGTTACGCGAGCTACATACTCCTTTGTCTTCTGCCACGCTAGTGTATTATGACAACGTTAGTGCTGTTTATCTGTCCTGCAATCCGGTTCAACACCAACGTACGAAGCATATTGAGATTGATATTCACTTTGTTCGTGACTTGGTTACTTCTGGTCAGGTTCGGGTTCTCCATGTACCATCTCGATATCAGTTTGCGGACATCTTCACCAAAGGCTTACCATCCTCTCTCTTTGAGGAATTTAGATCCAGTTTGAGCGTTCGACGATCTCTCGCTCCAACTGCGGGGGAGTGTTAGCCCATATTATTATGATTGTACCATTATTGGGCTTTAGCCCGTTTCTAGAATAGTCTTGTAACCAATATATATTGTACGTTGATTATTATGCAATACACAACAGATTTACCCTACTCACAGTGGTGATCAAAGAATGGGCTGGAAATAGTTACGGAGATTACTCGGTTAAACCATATACATCTGTATGAAAAACTCGTCCATCCCGAAGATCTAGAACAGCAAAGAAAAGGTCATCCGTTGACGTTTGAATACAAGAATAGCAGAGGTACGTAGAGATAAAAGAACGTGATCACATTGTAAACTAGTCATCTTCAAGAAAAATGTAAATCTTTTAACTTAAAAAGGAGTTAAAAATACATAGTAGATCTTCCCATAAATAAATCGATATTAAATTAAAATAATACAAACTGGAACTATGACCACGAGGCAGAAATGAGAATCACTGGGTGGACATGCTACATAAAGGGAAATTAAATGAAGAAAACATAAACTCACTCATTTTCAGCTCAAAATTTACATTTACAGGAACACTGTCCAAACGACATTGAATTCCATCTACTTCAACACTAACATGTAACCAAGAAACATGGAACTAAATATGTACATGGATCATAAATCCACAAAATTTAAAGTTGACACCAAAAAACAAAAACAAAAAATAAGAAACACTAAGTTAATTTTCTTCAACTCAATCAAAAGCTTTTTCGATGTGCTTGATCATTCGTTGGCGATGTAATCGTCTTTGTTGGTCCATTGCTGAGGGCACTTCTTGGAGATGTAACTATCTTCTCGCTAAATTTTTTCGAATATTCTTTCTTCACAACCTTTCTTGGTCTTTTTGGGTGTTCATATGTCGCGTTAATCGTTGGCACCATATACCATCCTATAGAAGTGCATAATATCGCGAATGAACGACCAAAAAAGACCAAAAACACCAAGATCATGATCACGAAAAAAGGTAAGCTATACCAAGGCCTCCACCATTGACCAAACATTTTTTTCACTTGATCAACACTAAACATCTTTTTATAACCAAATGATTGTTTTTCGGGTTGCACCACCTTGGAAATGCTAGGAGCCTTCTTATTTCCACCAAGAGGATGTTCAGGAGACAATATAGGTGTTTTTGTGGCTTTGAGTTTATGCTGTTGATCTTTTTCTTGCTTTCTATGATCTTTAATCTTGACAACAATTGGATGCACATCATTCGACTTCGAGTACGTAAACCTAACCAAGGAGATATCTTCAGAACCTTTTTGTGTATAGATCTTTTGTCTCTTGCCATCAAGATCTGCCAAGAGTGCTTCAAATTTATCAAGCCCACGATTCGAATAAGGGTTCTTGTTGTCTTTATTGCTTCGACTACAAAAACTATGTCGTCTTCGTGCTATTTTAGGTTGCGGGGTCGATGGAAATGAGCAGATAGCATCAAAATTGTCTTCTTGAGTAGGAGAAGATCCACAAATGAAAGCCATGACTTTTGTTTTTGAGAATTAAGGTTTATGGCAAAAAAAAAATTGTTCTTTAAGGAAGTTGGAGATAATATGAAAGGTTTGTGTGAAATATTTGATTCAGCTAATCATAATGATTCAAAGGAAGAATGTTTGAATTTATAAGATGATGTTTATGTGGAGAACAAGTGATTATATCATTATTTGGAAGGTTCTAAATGGTGTTTTGACTTCTTGGAGAAGAGGTAAAGATTGGGTGCTTTATTAAAATAACTAAAGCATGGGTGACCCACATGGGATTTCTTAAGACTTTGATTTAGTCAAAGCCTTTAAAAGAGAGTTTACATAACCTAACCCTCTATTATATTTGTGTATCCAATTTTGGAGTAAATCAAGGAAACCATTTTAAGTGTTGCCTTTTGTTATTTTATTTGGCTGTACCAGCCCGATTTACATTTATCGGTTAAAACACACCGGGCATTCATGTGGCACCTGTTCTCACGTCGAGGCAGCTCGACTGCTAGCGCAGTCATAGATTACTAGCTCAGCTACGCATTTTCACAAATATGACAATGATTCATCATAATAACACTGAAGTTTTCTCCGCTTATTCAACATACCATTTTGTTCAAATTTTATGTGACTTACTCATAAATATCGTTTAGAAATGATGCATATCAACCGATCATAATAAGGGGGAAGAGCATATCACTATGAGATCACTTTACTACGAAAATTCACAACATTCTTGCTTGCTAAAGAAGAACTTGGTCCTGATAACTTGCTACGAAAACTCCTTGATCGCTACTCACGATCATCGTCCTTGTATACTTCACCTTGTTGTGAAGGCTAGAGAGCGAGTCTCCTCCTGTATGTTAGTTGTATCCTTTAATAGACTTTGGTTATCTTTGAATATGCCTTAACAATCCTCTAACATCATACATAAAGTTACATATGTGAGAAAGCATATGCATTTTGTCGAGTCTTAAACAGGTCTAACTTCTTCAAGATCTCAAACCTACATAAGTTGCGTAAATTCTATTCTGAAATGTATAAATACACAAGATGTTACTATTCTAATAATTATAATTATTTTGTCTGACATTAAAACTAGAGGGCTTCGACTGAAACTATGGTTTCTGTAATAATCGACATAGTCCAGGGTGTTATATATAAATATGGAAAAAGATCTTCTAAAAATTACATTCAACATGATAGGTAATGTTGTATGTTTTGCGAGGAGTGGAAAAATAAATGGGCCTTTAATTATAAGTTTAAAAAAATCATTTACAATTTAACTTGCATTTGATTGGTGAACATGACCTATCATGTTGAAACCAACTTTAGAGTATCATAATCTTACAATTATATAAATTCTTAATTAAATACTACTCCATAATACAGCGTGTAATATAGTTAACTATTTCCATTAACAATTCAGTGGTTCTAGATGGACTAATCTTTCATGACATGTCTTCCACAACTTATGACATCAGCAAATAAATATATCCATCCAATTCAGCAAAGACATGTTAGACGGGAATTGATGTATGAAATATATTTTTCTGTATGCGTGGACTGTGTGGTCTAATAAATCAAGATTTAAAATATGTATCATATATAAATTATGGGGTAAGTTATATATACCCCTTTAAAAAGCCATTAGTACCTTCTCCAGTATTTTCAGTTTTTTTTAATTTTTTTAATTTTGTTTATATTATAAAATTGTGAAACTGAAATTGCGGAATAAAAATTATAAAGTTTAACAAGTCAAAATCATGAAACTGTCAAAAAATACGGAACAGAACCTGATATAAAATTGCGTTATACTGTAAAAGAAAGGTACAAAAAGAATCTTTTGTACTTTTTTGATACTTTTAGGTGGGGCAGAAGGTACCAATAGTAGCACCCAAAATTGCGTTGTACTGTAAAAAGGGGGTACAAAAGGAATCTTTGGTATTTTTTAGTACTTTTTAGCGGGTCAGGGGTACCAATAGTAGCACCCATAAATTATACTACTCCCTTCGTCCCAAAATTATTGTCCACCGACAAAAAACACATAGTTTAAGAAAAGTGCATTTATTACTGCTTTCTCTTTCTTACTTTTTGACAGAATGACAGTTTTACCCTTAGCTAATTAATTAAAGACTTGTTTAAAGTTTGTAATAATAATTTCAAACAATGGTAATATAGTAAACTTAATCAAAATTCTCTATCTATTTTTAGTAGTGGACAATTAATTTGAGACACTTCAAAAAGAAAACGTGGACAATAAAAATGAGACGGAAGGATTAGTTGTCTATTTTTTTTTCACTTTTTGTTTTGTTTTTAAAAGAAAAGATCTCAACTTTTTAGAAAGCAGTTGTGATGTGAGTTGAGACGTCTAAGTCAGTTGAATCTATGCAGCTATGCCTTTCAAAACTTAACGTCTATTCGATGTAAAATTTTATAGTGGAATACCCAAAAACCAAAAAGCTAGTACTCACTCACCTAATAAATCTGTTATAGTAGTAGTGATTATTGGAGCACCAGTGGAGTCCAAGCCATATGTCATCTTATATATGACACATCATCTCTTCACCTTAGATCAAAAGGGTACAGTGGAGTCGTCGTTCTTGTGCCGTCATGCAAAAATGATGTCACATCATCTCTTTTTTTCATAACGTCAAAAACTCCCTCACAACATCAAAAACACTCTCCCTGGTTAACATCAAAATTTCTGATGTTATGATCATGACCTCACCTTTTTTTACATATTTTTTTCTCATTTATTTAAGTAAAAAATTACATTTAAACCAAATTTTATAAATATCAAGACTAATAATGTAATAACTTTAATGCAATGACTAAATATAAAAACATTAAATATATAAGGACTAAATGTGTCAAGAAACAAACCTGTAAGGATTAAGGTGAAATCAAAACAAAACCAAGTCTTTTTTCCTCATGCTTGTCTTCTTCCTCACACCTGCAACAGAAAGAAAAAAAACATTTAACTCAAAACACAAACACAAATACACAGACCAATTCTACACACACAAAAAAAGAAAAAAAAACAAACACGAAAACGCGAAACACGGTACAGTGTCTCGCGCCGTCGTGTCGCGTTTTTCCGGACCATTTGGGCCAGCAAGTTCGGCTTGAGGCACGAAAACGCGAGATGAGGTGTCGTCTTGGCGTTTTCGGGGAAAACGCGAGAAAAAACCCCGTACCATGTGCTCTTATAATAGAGGATTAGTCACGGACGGAACCGGAACACAATTTGACTATATTTACAAAAAAATATTCCAAATGAGAAAGAAATTTCTTTTAGACCATGTGCATTTAAAAAAATCGATGTTTTTTTACAAAAATTAACACTACACTGCAAAATTCCCTGAGTGTCCCGAGACCCCGCCTGGTTCGATCCATGAAGTCAACACAAAAACACACTTTCTCGACACTAAAGCCATAGGATCCCATGAGCCCCATAGTTTTTCTAATTTTTTTCATTTATTCAAATAAAACAACACATTTTCACTAAATTAAGAATACAATACATTCAAATAGTATTTAAATAGGAGTAATTTCATATCCTCTACTTTGATGATTAATTTCGTATATAACCAAATTATAACCATTGAATACATAATGTACAATGTTTTCAAGACATGATTGAGTAAATATGAAATTTTCAATTTTAAAGAGGGAAGATATGAAATTGCCTCTAAATATGAATAATTTCATATCTCCCTTTACTTTCATGATTAATTTCATATATAAAAAAATACAATCTAGTGACTATTTATGAATAATTTCATATTTCCCCTTCTTGACTTTCACTCATCAACCTTTCCACGTAAGCTGACATCGTTAGTGTGACCTGAACGTTAGTAGTAAGATCTTTTGGTGTAAACAAAGAAGACGATCCTATAGTAGGTGGTGTAATGTAGTTATAAACCGGTGGTGTTTGCCTTGAAGTGTTTATGTTGATCGACGAAGGACTTCCCTAAAATGGTAGCATGCTTGATGTCCTAATCCTCATTGGTGTTGGTTGAGACGACGTTATGATTTTTTTGGGTTAAAGTTGTTTGATCTTCCTTTGTTTGAGTGATATCTATGGTGCTTATGGGATCAGAGATATCAAACAGATGTGGCAAGGGTGGTTGTTGGTTTTGCAAAGCCAACATTTTTGCCAAATAGAAGTTTTGCAATTATAAAAACAAAGTTTTTCTTTTGAAAAAAAGGATGATGTGAAAGTTTCCATTTGTATTTTGTTGATAATAATGATGTTTTCTGGTGAAAAAGAATTTACGTTTGTGACAAAAAGATGAAATAAATATTTATGAGCTTTTTGGTGCTGGAAAAGGAATAGACGATGGCTTGTTTATGTTGTGTATGATATGGATGGCGCTATGTTTACATATGGTACGTAATCAAGGATTTGGGTGTGATGAAGATAGTCGTAAGTTCGGTTTCTCTCATTCGTTTTTTTTCCTTTAATTTTGTGCGAGTTTATTTTGTCGGTCTCATATTTAATAGTTTTTTTATAGTCTTACGCGTTGTTGCGTCGCGTTAAATTTTTTTTTTTTTTTTTGCGAATTTTTTTTTTGGTCTCGTGGTGTAAAATGACACTGTTTAAGTCAATTCGGAAATGTTACCGCAGGTATTTTTTTTATCTGAATGCGTCGTTACTTTTATTTTTTTCCTTTAATTTTGTGCGAGTTTATTTTGTCGGTCTCATATTTAATAGTGCGAGTTTACTTTTTCAGTATCGTGTTTAGTAGTTTTTTTATGGTCTTACGCGTTGTTGCGTTGCGTTAAAATTTTATTTATTTTATTTTTTTTGCGAAATTTTTTTTGGTCTCATGGTGTAAAATGACACTGTTTAAGTCAATTCGGAAATGTTACCGCGGGTATTTTTTATCTGAATGCGTCGGTACTTTTATAACATTTTTTTCCTCCCTATTTTGTGCCGACAATTTAAAAAAAAAAAAAAAAAACTAATTGGGCCGGGCCAAATTTTTTGGCCCAGCACTGTAGCACTGAACAATTTTTTTTTTGGTCTCGTGGTGTAAAATGACACTGTTTAAGTCAATTCGGAAATGTTACCGCGGGTATTTTGTCGGTCTCATAGTTAATAGTGCGGGTTTACTTTTTCAGTATCGTGTTTAGTAGTTTTTTTTATGGTCTTACGCGTTGTTGCGTTGCGTTAAAATTTTATTTTTTTTATTTTTTTTGAAATTTTTTTTTTTGGTTCATGTGTAAAATGACACTGTTTAAGTCATATTCGGAGAATGTTAGCTCGGAGTATTTTTTTATCTGAATGCGTCATGGTACTTTTATAACATTTTTTTTCCTCCTATTTTGTGCGACAAATTTTAAAAAAAAAAAAAAAAAAAAATAAGAAAAAAATCTAATGGGCGGGCCAATTTTTTTGGCACCTGCACTTGTAGCAATGTTCAGTGCTACAGTGCTTAATATGAACAGTGCACATTTGGCCAAAACTGTGTCGTTTTAAACCTCAAATGTTTGATATTTTTATAATGATGTTTTCTGGTGAAAAAGAATTTACGTTTGTGACAAAAAGATGAAATAAATATTTATGAGCTTTTTGGTGCTGGAAAAGGAATAGACGATGGCTTGTTTATGTTGTGTATGATATGGATGGCGCTATGTTTACATATGGTACGTAATCAAGGATTTGGGTGTGATGAAGATAGTCGTAAGTTCGGTTTCTCTCGTTCGGTAAGGATCCCAAGGTTAGATTGGAGATCTAGAGTTGGGGTAATACTCGTCTACAACTATGAATATTAGTGTGTGTAATGAAGAAGATAAATTAGCTTCGCTTGACTTGGCTTTGTTCATCTCATTGAAATGAACCGGTATTTATAGAGATGTATTTAGGGTTTCGTGCCACCCACAAATGCGACCTGACGGTCCACGATTATTCATGTTGTGATCATCCAATGGAGGAAACAAGAGTGACACGTGGTGTGATATCCTTAGCTATGACAGATACATGGAATGTTGTACTTAGGTGATACTTGGAGCACTACTTCTACACAAATGAAGTATTGACACATTTTGTTTGTTATAACGGTTTTTGGGATAAGATCTCAGTTCAACCTTTGCGTGGATATACTCTTCCAAGTGGGGTTGTTTGTGTTTGGCCTTGGAACTTAGTTCCCAGGCGAAGTGTGACGGCTTGTAGTCTTCATGGGTCTGTTGCGAACGTATGGGCTTTAGCCATTTATGTTGAAACTCTCATACATTATCAGTTAGTTTGAGCTTATGAAATCTTCTAGCTTATAAAAGATTAATTAAATTTACGTGTCAAACAAAACTTATTATATAAATTAGTATGTTTTAATAGACCGAACTCTTATAAATATATATTTCTTTCGTCAGAGATTTTTGGATTTCATTTTTTGTTGAAATAAATTTAATTTAAAATTTGCTCACCATGTAGCAAAATATGTCTTGATGTTATTTATCAGTTTGGAGTTTCTGTTAAAACCTTCGCAGTATCTTAAAGCTTGGCATATATTGTTGTGACTGGCTAGAGCCATTTTGATTGGATGTATTATCCATGTTCTTATCGAAAGATAGACACAATATTGAAAGTTTCCATGTGACATATATTATGTTTTATTACCTTTCGTTATATGTAACATGTCTTATATGGTTTTATCGCCTTTTCATTACTATATATTATAGTTGTTCTGTAATCTATAAACTCTTAACAACTTTTTTGGTATTAAGTACATATATGGGATAATTTATTACCATGCGATATCATTAGACATAATAGTAAACTATATATGGTCGAGTGGTATATTGACCACGTACTATTAGAGTATTAGACAAAGTCTTGGCAAAGGCATCACAATGTGCATGTTGAAAGGTTATGTTAGCATTTGGTTCAAAGTTGCCAAAGTGGCTTTTATTAGTGTGTGAAAAGTGAAAACTATATATGAATAAACTACTTTTTAAATTTACACATATAAATAACTCGATCAATTCTTATCTCTGTATCAATGTCAGTTGAGGAGGATTCTCACACACAATGAGATAAGCGGATTGAAGTGTTTTGTTACATTATGGTGATTAGGAAGTGACATAGAAATTCTAATTTCCAATGTCATCGTTTGGTACTCTATAATTAAAATTTAGTTATATATATTTTTTAAACGAGTGTGTTGGCATTGGATACACAGAGACAGAGCAACATGCAACAAGAAAACCTTAGGGCCCGTTTGGTTCGTAGATGGGTTTATGATTAGGATTTGGATTTGGATTTGGATTTAAATTTGGTTTAAGATTTGAATTTAAATTTAAGGTAGGACGAATTGATAAAACAGACTGAATGGGCAGAAGCAAACACACACAAAACCCTAGATCCATGAGGTCCTCATCCTCTCCATCTTCAAGATCCAAGATCCACTCATCTAATCGATTTGCCTAACCTGTTTGATTTCCATTCATCGAATAACGTTTGATTTGTGTAGATCGATAATAGCTTTCTCTAATCTCTCTTGTTAGATTCGACGTGATTTTTAGAATTAGGGTTTCGATTTCTAATCGATTTCTTGGTTCTAAGTAATTACCATTCATCTGATTTAGTGAGATCTAGGGTTTGTTATTCATTGTTATCTGCTAAATCCCTCTTTATTCGATTCGACGATAATCATTAGGTTTTAGATCTCCTTTCAATCCCCTTCGCCTCCATGAGTCCTAATTCGAATATTGCTACTACCTCCCTAGAGCGGTGATTGTTATAACCCCTGTTTATTGAGATCATCACTTGTTGATTCGATCTCTAAACGAGTGTGTTAGGCGATCCCTTAACTTGGGACTATAGGGCTTTTTCGTTTTTTAGGGTTTCGTTTCTGGTCGTTTTCTACAAATTCATTTTTTCAATTTTTTCATTGTATCATGGGTATCTTTAGAACAAAAGAAGATGATGTGGCTAAGATCTCCACTTCAATCTATGTGTCGAATTTTCCTGAGGTGTTTTCCGCCAAAGATTTGTTTCATGCTTGCAAGAAATATGGACACGTTATTGACTCGTTTATTCCATTTAAGAAATCGAAAGATGGGAAAAGATTCGGTTTTGTTCGATTCATTAATGTGTTTAACATGGAACGATTGGTAAGTAATCTTTGCACTATTTGGGTTGGTCGATCAAAGTTCAAAGTTCCATGCAAACATTTTGCCAGATTCATAGAACTCCTTTGAAGATTAAAAAGACCTCGAAGACAATGTGTAAGAGCCAAAGAAAGAGTAACGTTAACGAAAATGGGTCAAGTAAAGCAGGAAATCTTATGCCCAGTCTGAAACACATAATCATTGGAAGCATTGACTGTGAAACTCTGCACTTCAATTGTTTTGGATGATGATTGTCTTAACATTCAAGAGATCTCCTAAGACTGTTGGGTAGCGGTTTAAAGAGATTTGCCATCTTTGTCGAATTCGAAGGTAAGTCCCCAAGAATAAGAAGGTTTTGACGAGATCAAACTTCAATAAGGGGAGAACAATGGGTTTTAGTTGGAATTTCCTTCGTCTAAAATTAAGGAATTACTTTCAGGAAAATAGGGGGTTGGATCGTGTTCTCGTTTAAAACAACACTTCAACCGAATACGCGAAGGTAGAATTTTATGGTGAGATCGAAGGAGCCCCATATAACTTTGGCGTCTAAAAATACTTTACAAAGATCGCTAGTAAGATGGTGAAAGACATTCTTGACACGAGAAGATCGAAGAAGATGGTTTTTATACGAAACGATTATGTCATTCTATTCCAAAACATGGAAATACATATTTATGAAGAACTTTAAGGTTCATCTTCCAAGAAGGTAAGGTTTTTGTATTACGCTCGCTAAAGAAATCCCTGGATTGGGATTTTCCTGAATTCGCTGATAATTTTGATGATGATGAGCATCTGAAAAGGGACTAAAGAAGACACGCATAGCCATGGTGCGTTCAACTTTGAGTGATGCTGACGATGTGGATAAAGTTCCAGAGACTGACTTGACTGATCCTTTAGAACAAAACGAGAATCCATCGGAGATCCTTTTGTCATCTACTACTATCCTCAACAAAATAAAGATAATCGATGCTAACATACCAGTAATCTGATCATCAGTATCAAATCCACCAGTTAACTCCTATGGGGTTTATCTCCATGCAAGAAGATAATGGGAGAAGCGTTTAATGATTGTTCACATCGCCTCGTATCGTAGGAGAAAAAACATAATGACAACAGAAAGGATAAATAATTACAACGGTTCTAAAGAATGAGACTATCTGGCTGCTCAGTGTGATCGGTATCTCTTAAAAAACAGTGCTCCGCAATCAGGGGGGATCTATCCTTACTCTGTGTGTGAGGAACTTGTGAAGGTTGGACAAGCAATGGGATATAATATGAAAGGTTGTGTAAATAATATAAGTTAGATTATTGAATCTCAAGGAGTGTCGGGGGTTAATCGATGAATTGTCTTTCTTTGAACATTCAAGGCCTAGCCCAAAAGGCCAAAAGAGATTGGGTTAAGGGAGTTGACTGTTTAAAAATAAAGTGGAATTTTTTGGACTCTATCAGCGAAACACAAAGGAGAATATGACCTGTGTGTGTCAAGGGGCTGTCTTTATTTTTTGTTTCTTTCGGCGGGCAATTATACTTCTTGATTACGCTCATAGTGATCTGTGGCAATTCGGAGGATATTCTTTGGCAATAGGATTCAATTCTTTCACAAAAAGATAATGTTACTGTTTCGGATTTTTCATTATAATTCGAGGTACATGTTCTGAAAAGCTGGTGTAAGATCTTGATGGTGGCGTCACTTATGCTCCTCACACTTGAGAGATACAACAAAGATCAATTACTGGGAACATACATCATTTGTTTTTGGAGTAATATAATTAATAGCCGGGATCGGTGAGGTGCTAATTACAGGGCGATTTTCAATGACGTGAGACGCAAAACTAGAAAGATTTGATACGGTTTTTTAATGGTTCAAGGTCTGCGATATAGTTCAACACGTTTATTGCAAATCGGGCCTTGCGAGAGATCCGCCACAGGAGGTAGTTCGTTTACATGGTGGTCACAATCCGCTACTATATGAGTAAACTTGACAGGTTTCTTATTTCTGAAAACATTATTAATTCATATCCGGATATATGTGCTACTTCTTTGATCGATTCTTATCGGATTCATCGCCCGAGTGCTTCTTCGTGAATCCAATCATGACTACGCCCGATCCCGTTTAAGGTATTTGCAAGCCATTGACGGAATTGGATGGTTTTTAATAATTGTCAAAGACAACATGGAATTCTGCCCTGTTGAAAACTAATGCTATGAATGAACGGATCAAAAGTTTAAATTATCTTAAAGGAAAAATTCGTGAGTGGCTTAAAATTTATAAAAAGATCAAGAATGGAGGCTCTTGGTATTCTTAAAGATAAGAGCTTAACAGAATAGATGCTGATACTGATACGGCCCTAGCTTCTGATATCATTATTATATAGAAGAATGGAGGTACTAAATCCATTCAATACCTTGATAAAAATTCATGTAAATGGATCTTAGGCACCAATAAGGCGCTCTAAGGTAAATGGGCGATTGATTGGGACGAGAACTCTCGATCATTTTCATGGGTCTTGAATCAAAAAGAAAGTCAATCTACTTTCGTGGTATACATGCGATGAATGGTAAGTGGCAAGATAATCCGAAAGTTATTAAAATCTACACATTTTTCTCTTCTCATTTCGGCAAAAAGATTTCTGAAAAACCTACAGCTAAACGACTTCTTATTTATATGAATTTTCCCTAAGACTATTTCTATCGATCAACAAACAGAATTAGAAGGTGCGGTGGTCTATAGAGAATCAAAGAAGCGGTGTGGGTAGTGGTTTCCGACAAATCCCTGACCGGATGGATTTTCGTTTGGCTTTTCATAGCAAAATTTTTGGACATGTACAAAATATGTGTTTGCGGCGGTTAATTATTTCTCCTTACCTTCGGTACTTTCCCAAGGGATGTTTGCTTGTTTCATCTACTTAACCCGAAAGTTCATGACGCTAATTTGGTTAACAGACGTTAGACAATTAGTTATTTGGAAAGCATTTACAAAATCATCTAGCTAAGATCTTGGTCCCACAATCGTCTTGTGGGAGTTTTGGGTGATATTGTTTTAATCAAGTTCAATCCGACTTATTAATTCAGATAGAACAAACCCAATACGGGCCATTTTCATTCTTAATGCGGTCATTCATGGTGTAAGTCACAAGAAAAATGCAATCCTTAATCTTCAAAGGTTTGATTTCGAAAAGGCATATGATTCGGTTCGTTGCTGTTTCTTGGTATGATGTTCTAAAAAGTTTGGTTTTGGCAATAAGTGGCGCGATCTCGCATTCAACAAGTGTATATAGATCTCAGAGGGGGTTTCCATCATCAAAACGGGAGTCCACGAATGAATTTCAATTACTCAAAGGGCTCTAAGCAAGGTAGACCCTTTACTTCCAGTTCATATTTTTTTTTTAACTATAGGAGACCTACATTTATCATTTCAAAGTGTTTTAGGGGACCCGTCGTTTTAAATAAAGGACATTCATCTAAGTCCGTTGGGTGAATCTTTCTCATATGTTCTATGCGGACGTGCGAGTGTTTGTGGGCTCAATGGTGTTGATCGATAAATTAATACTCTGTCAGGTTTTGGAAAGCTTCTTTCGAGCTTCGGATTACCTATCATAAGTCTTAAACAAGATTAAGGGGGTTCTACAGTTCGAGAGATGATACGCGAGACAGGCGGGGGAGCGCGAAAAAAAGATCAAAGTAGCGGCTTCAAAACTCGGGTTGTCTAAATCTTAATACGCCCGTTTACTTACTTAGTTACAAAAAAGTGGGAGGTCAACATGTCTCCCGTGTACAAGCTTGGACCGGAAATTATTGATAAGGTGAAATCTCGGCTTATCAATTGGAAAATTAAAGACCATCATTTGGAGGAATTGCAAACTACTTAAATCGCGCATCTTAGTTTCGATACCGATAATTTTCACATGTCACTCTTTAAATCTCTTTAAACGGTGCATCGTTCGCTTGAACTCTATCCGATGCCATTTTTTAATGGACATGAGCTTCAAAAGTAACAATCTCTGTTTAAAATGGAACAGTGTGTTGGCGGCCAAAGAAAAAGGTGGCCTTGGAGTTTCAAGCCTTTTTGCTCTTAACAAAGCCTTATTGATGAAATGGTTCTAGAGATTTTATTCCCATAATGATTCTTTATGGTCTAGAGTAATTAAGGCTATTTACGGAGTTGAATGCGAGGTAAATAAGTCTCTACATATGCTAGCAGTCCTGCTGGCGGATATTATTAATGAAGTCAGGACAGTTGAAAGATCAAGGTATAAAATGCGTATTTTATGTAATTAACAGTGGCAATGGCGAACTACGAAATTCTGGGACGAATTAATTTGGATGCACACAAGCTCTTGAAGATCTTAATTTCCCCTTTTATGCTCTTGATCTATTAAATATGCGTCAATCAATATGCGTTTAATGATCCAGCTTGATAATAACATCCGTCGCAGCATTAGACAGGAGGAATCGAGACAGTCTCTAGTTCAAGGAGCTTACAGACTTGCTCATTCCGATCGTGCTTAATCCGTGTCCTGATAGATGGTTCTGGTCTTTAGAGGGATCGGGGGAGTTTTCTGTCGCTTCTATTCGGAGATTTATTGATGATCAACGTCTCTTGACGGTTGATTCTAAAACTCTTTTCGGATTAAAGTTGTCCGATTAAGTGCAATATTCTAGCTTTGTGCATCATCAAATTGCAGAAGCGCTCCTACGAGATTCAATATTTCCGCCGTAGAGGTATTGAGTTCGATTCTATTCTTTGTACCATTTGTGATAGGGGTTTGAATCTACGAGACATACATTCTTTCTTAGTTTGTTGCGTTTAGTCAGAACAAATTGCGCGCCTAAAATTTTTCTTGGTGGGAATATAGAATATTCGGACGTTACTCCTTCACTGAACACTGTATCAACTGGATCAGGCCTCTTACGTCTTCCAGTCTAAAGTTAGAGTGAGATCCAAGGTGTCTTCTTTTTGTGGTTACGGTGGCTTGTGTGGTCTTATCAAAACAAACTTTTATTCGAGGAGAAGAAACCTTCAAAGGCGATTATTTTTGATGATGTTGTTTCCATATCTTTTTATTGGTGTAAGTCTAGATGTAAAGCATCGTTCAGTTGGGATGATTGGCTTAAAAACCCTTCTTTGATTTCTCTGTAATTCTAGCTTCTTGCTAGTTTCTTAATAAAATCCGCTGTTCAAAAAAAAAGGTAGGAGAAAAAAAATAATATTAAAAGATATATTATATATTAAATTATTAATTTAATCTTTTTAATCCAATAAAAATAATAAAAATGAGAACTAACGGTTGATATTTTCATTGGGCCCACACATTTAAAAGAAAAGAACAAAACCCGGGTACATGATCTCTTTTGTAGAATCCCACTTTTCTAGCTACTACTACTGTTTGCAATTTGTTGTTTTAATACCAAACATCATTTTCCAACTTTAACTCTCTTGCCCCACCCTAACCCCCATAACAAACGCACCCTTAAACTTTAGTCTGTGTAGGGCTACTGTAGGCCATATGCAGAACTTGTTTGTCACGTGACTGAACTTATCATTGAAGATCATTAACAAAAAACAAGTACTAATATATATATATTGAGCCATAAGATCGAGAAGAGCCTAGCCGCTAGCTAGAGTTTCGGTAGATTGGAGGTCTTTGCAAGTCGACGGGATCATGCTCCAACTAACGTTATCCTCCTTTTGCATTGATGTTTAGTTGTAGTCGTAAGTAATATGTGAAGTTTTAGACTTTTAGTTAGAAAGTCTTTTGCATATTCAAGGTTCTTGGGCTTTTCGCATCTGTTAACCCGTATCTTAAGTATAGATTAGTCTTTTGGGCTCAAGTCCACTTCTAGAATAATCTTTGTACCAATATATAATGTATTACTAGTTTTAAGGCCCGCCCGTTGGGCGGGAAACTTTAAAGTATTGTTGAAAAAAAAAACTTTTTCATTTCGATATTTGGTTCAATTCTTTCGGGATGGTTGATGATAAAAGTAGGATACTTATTGGCCCACAAGCTGTACGCGAATAATTTTAAGCATGCATCAACAAGATACTTATTGGCCTCTTCGCTAGCAAGACCTTTGGGTATGCTAAGCTTTGCTAACTCCTCCACAACCCAGCAATCATATCAATGTGTCTCAAAGCATTTTGCTCAAGTTAGTGGCTAAGCCCATCCGATGGACTGGCATGACTTGTAATTATTGTTTATATTTTTTTGGTTTGATAATTATTGGTTTTTAAAAATTGCATCAAAATAAATACAGTAACATGTTAAAATGTAAATAAGGTCATGCCCTTAATAACCGTAAGAAAAGTCCATATACTTTATTGTGGAGAAAATATTAAATACTTAACGAAATCATTATAATCAATGAAGTAAAATGCTTGATTAAATCGCGTTACAAAAAAATAATATTTAACGGGTTCTAATACCCGCGCTCCGCGGCGGGGTGTTTGCATACGAAAAATTATATGCAATGAAAGAACAATCTTAATATGAACCAATGGCGCACTGCGACGGATATGCACTGTTTGTGATTAATCTAAACAGCTCATTTGACAATAAATCTTATGTTCAAATGTAATAAAAAGTCAAATCAAATAAGCATAAAGGTAAAACAGTAAAATATAAAAATAGCTCTGGGAGGTAAATGTCTGTCGCAATCGAAGTGATGTAGGTTATTGGGCAGACTTTGGCTTTCTTCCTTCGACCCATCACACAGATCCCTAAAATAATCATTGGTGAACCATTTGACAGACTTCACTTTTCTTACGGTCTGCTTTGTTGGCTAACTCAAATACTATATAGTTGCACCTGTGACCAATCACGAAATAAACAACAATACCCTTTTCCTTCTCAAGGTGAAGTAGCTTTTCACTTGGTCAAAAAATATAGAGATTTAGACATTTTCAACAAAAAAGAGGCAATATATAAGAAGAAATTCAATAAAGAAAAATATAAAGGGTTCTCATTTTGTTTATGAACAATTCCTGGATGAGGTGAATCAGCTCCTACTCGATTTTCTCAAGCGCAACAAATGTTAGACTATATAGGCACAAATAGTTGGAGATTGACATCTAAAGTAGAACATCAATAGTTGCATCTTAAGTGACCTGCCGAGACTTCCACTGGGCACATAAAGGTAAGCAAGTAATATTTCATAAGAATTCAAACAAAACCAGTAAAAGCCATGATTGACTATAAAGCTGGTCTCGCGAGTACAAAATTATCCAATCGTGACTGAAGCAACTTGTATTGACTATAAAGCTGTGAGAAAGCACAACTCTTTCCCTCGTTCCTCATATGCCCTTTCCAGCTCCTTAGCAGCCTCTTGTTGCTCCTCACAGCTAGTTCCCACTCCAATGTGATCAACGTCTAGACAATAAACCAAGAGCCGAGCAACATGTCTTCATTTGCATACTTATGTAGCAATGACCTGATAACATAATCAATTAAACCTTAAATCAGCCATTTATCAATCAAATACTTTTGACACTCATTTCTATGCTTTTACACTGATATCATATTTTAACATAACACGAGTGATCTGATATCCAATATAAGAATCAAAATTGTATTGATATTGATGGCATGGTGGCTGATACTGTGGCACGGATGGGTTCTCCACATACGGGAGAATGGAAAAAAAATACTTACTTGGATGTTGGGAGGTCTCTCGCCTCTTTGGATCATCGACATGATCTGCAAGCCAAAGCAAAAACACGTCAGCATTATAGTTTTTATGCCATTAAGTGATATATAATTCAGAGACTATAAGCTAAAAACTTACATGCATGAAAGATTTTGGGTGAGGTGGTGTAGGAGAAGGTTCTATAGTGAGGTGGTGGTGACAATGCTTAGCTGGAAAAAAGGATATAAGAAATGGCTTCTGATATTATCTAGTGCTGTTGAACTTGAACTTATTAAGAATTTAATGGCTTTACAAAAGTGTGAAAATATGACCATATGATAAAACATAACCCCACCTTCGTTTTCATTAGATCCTTTAGCTTAAGTAGCTTCTCATGAAAGTGATTAACAATAGTTTGCTCATCTTTCTTTATGTGTTTTTCCTTCGACAAATCTAACCGAGACTGAATGTTAGTATCATAACAAATATACATGCACTAACCTGCACAACAACTATAAGTCGTACATTATATCACAAGTTAGGCTCTAAAATAAGTTAGTGAGATTTAAAGTAGCGAAATTAAGAACTAAAAAATCGATTATTTGAAACTGAGAGGGTGTTTGAAAAAGCTCATTAAACTACGAAGTACTTTTTCTTTATAAACACATATAAGCAGCAATTTTAATAAACTTTAAATGGTTATTAAGATGATATAAGTTTTGTAATCGAGTTTAAATTTCTAGACAAAAAGATTTCAGTGTCAAACCGGTTTTAAACAATCATGTGGAAAACTAGAAGGAGGGGTGAATAGTTTTCTTGATTATTAGTTGCCTTTTAAAACTTGTTTAAAACTTTTTGCGAAATGGTTAGGATATTGATATTTGATTATGATGTAAGAGATATAAAATGCAAGTAAAAGAGAGAGTATAGAAAGCGATAACCGGGACACAAGTATTTATAGTGGTTCGGCTATAAGGACACCTTCCTTGCCCTACTCCACTCCCTGAGTCACCTACTCGAGATTTTGTTAAACACTAATCACCAATCTCCTTTTGACCAGCGAAGAAACCTCACAACGTTGGTTACACTTCTTTTATGATACAAAAATAATCACCTGATTCTACACACGATATAATCAATAGCAACACTACTATACTTGGTATACAACTAACAATGATATTCACAACTATAAACTACAGCAAGATTATCTTGAAGGAATGATGGAGATCGAACACAAGGTACTTGTGACTTGGTCGTCTCGAACTCGTATTTGGTAATTTCTTCTTTGAAGGAAATTACCTACACAAGACTAAAGAAAGATATACAAGAAATAAAGAGAAAGATCAGATGATTAGAAAGTATTTCAGATGATAAAGGTGTGTCAAAAGATGAGAAATGGCTTGGTATTTATAGCCAAAAACTTTACTATAGCCCGGTTCTTCCGGTGCTATTGAAGAAGGGCACCGGTAGCCAAAAGCAAGGGCACTGGCCTACAGTAACCAAATCCGAATTTTGATTTGCAAAATCTTAAGAGATCATGTGTAATCTTGTAAGATTGCCCTTGGATTTGCTGTATTTGATTAGGTCATGAATGATGTAATTAATCTAGAGTGTAAAAACATTTTGTGTATAAAATCATACACTTTTATTTTTTTGTGACACTTTGTGTTTTTCTACAAGATTAAGTTTTTAGAGATAGTAAGAGATTTGAGAATGATGTTTTTACTATGTTTTGTCATTAATAAAACTTATTGCTAATCTAGGAAGATCGTGAGATAAGATCGTGAGATAATCATTTGTTACCGGTTTATTTGTATTAACATTCTCCCCCTTTTTGTTGATGACAAAACATAGTCTTAAAATGCAAGAGATTGATTTACTGGTTTTAGATGTATTTTAAACTAGTTCTTTCTCCCCCTTTTTGTCGAAACAAAAAGATGGAATGCTTAGTATGTAAATCGAGAAGTTTGGCAAGACGGAAAGCTCCCCTTTGAAAAATGCTAAGGTAGCTACAAAACAAATATGTTATAAATAATGAGAGGTGCTCCCCATTGCTTTGTGAGTACCTACAAAGAAAAGTTAGATGTCCAAGAAATAGAAAAACACACTGTAGTACCGGCCAGCCGGTTCTGTTCTGTCAATGGAACCGGCTTATTGTCGGACAGAACCGGCTGACTTATAAAAAGTCAAAGTCCACGAATTTTGAACATAATTTTGAATGATCATGAGATAACAATTGATATAGCACAACTATTTTTTATTAGAGATAACATAAAAGACATTACAATAAGACAAAGAGAGCAAGAGATTCTTAACGAAAATTCCTAATGGATCTATTATTTTGTTCTACTTCTTAAGTCTTATTATTAGATGTTGTGCGTGATAACATTTAGGCGGTCGAGAATGTGATTGAGAATGAATCTCATTTCTCCTTGGAGATTTTTAACTAAGACTTGAGTTCTTTGGCAATGTTCACAAAACATTTTGTCGGTAACCCTTAATCGCTTCACTTCATTATCATGTTGCTCGAATACAAGTAGAAAAGAGAAGGAAATTAGAAGAAGTTTAGAGAGAGAAACAAGAGAGAGAAAATGGTTAATTTACTTGCAAATGGAATTCTTACAAATGAACCAACACCATTTTCCTTGATGGAAAATGGTATATATACCCTACACAACTAAATGGGGCGTGTGGGCTTTTACTTGGGCCGGGCTCGGGATTGACTTGGGCTTTAGCCCAATACACATACAATATTAGCTTACATTTACGAGCCCGTTTACCCATCTAGCCTATTACAACGTATAATTAATTAAGTGATCGAGACCTAATATAATGAACGAACTTCCTTGTTCGACTCAATATTTTTGAGGCTAACAATCTCCCCCGAAGTGAGTTCATTGTGACACTCCTTCGTGAGATCAATGAGATTGCTTTTGTCGTTAAGCTCTTGTGATCTTTGTCTCTGTCTACGTTGTAGGCTTGTTCCTTCATGCATTGTGATCTTTGATCTTGAGCCTTTGTCATTGTCTTTAGACTTCGTCTTTTTCGTCCGAGATCTTTAAATCTTTATCTTTCCGTCTTGATCGTCTTTGCCACCTTGCGATCTTGTGTCTTGACCAACATACTCATACTTTGCATCATCTTGAAAGCTTGCTAACAATCTCCCTTGATAGACTTGATATCTTTGAAGGAAGATCTTGTATATCAGAGTTTGTGCGGAAGTCTTTGTCTTTAATTCTTGAGCTTTCATGATTCTTGAATCTTGATGCTTATAGAATGTCTTTGTAGTTTGAGCATGAGCATGTGGTAATGAATCCGACTTCAGCTGGAATGAGGCATCACCATCTCCATCTTTATGTATCCTGAAATAAAACAGTTAGCAATAAAGCGGGTGGACGAATATGGCTTTGTCATTCGTCCGGATTTGGTTAGATTAACCTCCGGTTCCGTAGGACCGTTTTACAGTATAAATATTGTACCTGTGATCAGGTAGATTCAAAGAATCTCCTTGACAGGGTTTCCAGCTCAAAGCGTAGGGTCTTCTAACACAGATGTATTAGATTTGCCATGCTTGCTAGTTCTCATTACCGGAACGTCTCAAAGCAGACAACACGGTAAGAGTGAATCAGATAGTTACTATCTTTCTGATTATGTCGTCAATTCATTTACTGGACCTTTATCGATATCCAGTTGACACAAGCTTGATTCATATAGAATCTCGCAAGTCACCTACCGCAGTGCTGTTTGATGATGACACTGGAAGGATTTCCATTCGTCATTGTGAATACTAAAGAGTATCACTCTGAATGTTCTGGCAGAATCACAAGGATAATGCGTAGGACTCTTGTTAACAGCTTGTGAACTTAATGATGTTCAACAAGTGTTTGTCATGGAATGTGTCCTAATGAGATTTATTTGATGATCTCTTGGCTCTAGACTCGATTAGTGCATTTTGGTTTTTAGTAATCGGAGGCTGGAGCAGACTGCCACCTATTCAATATTAACTAACTCGGAGTGAGAAAGTCAATAGAAGTCGTGTGTATCTCCGTGACAAATGAGACAAGTTTCTTTTGAGAGAAACCCGAATGGCTGGGAAGGGTTGTGCATTGCATCACTGGGTCCATGATGTCGTCTTCAATGTCAGCAATCAACATTGTGATTCTGACAGCATATGTATTGACCCGGTTTCTGCCTAAGTTGTGTGGAGGGCTTCTTTCTTTTCACCCTTTATCCATACATTTCTTTTTAATTCTTCAACCCCTTCAATGCTTACCAAGACGTCATTACTAACACCTTGTTGTGATTGTTCCAGTGTTAGCTCAATCTTAGTCGGTATTCTTCCCTTATACACATTCATCTCCAATCATACCTAAGGACTGCTATTTCTAACTATGGAGTATCCTTGGGTAGATCCCTGGTACGTGTGTAAGCACTAGTCAAATTTATATATGTATAGCAATAATCCCGTGCCAATTCTTTCCAAATTACTTCTCAAACAAGAGAACATAAAAAGGTAAAATCTCACTCAAGAAAACACAATACGTATATT
>BQNB010088397.1:3003-27674 GCA_026074375.1 Tanacetum coccineum | reverse complement strand
AAAATGACACATCAATATTAGATATATTTTATGACGCATTTACTTATTATTCTTGATTGAAAGATGTGCTTAGTTGATGTTTAGTTAAGATTAGATAATTAAGTTACACAGTTTAGTTCCTACAATAATGCATGAATGCACCATGATTTGTCTAGCCATGCTGGTCTTTCCATTGTAGTTGGTTGTGTAGAGACCCTTAATCACCATTTTGAATTTTTGAAATTGATAGCTTTATTTTCAATGTGTTACAAGGAGAATACTTAGGATCTCGAATGAGTGGTCTAAGTTATCAAACCTACTTTGATGTGTATTTTAATCCCTTTTGGATATTTTACACATATATGAACGCACATTCCATTATACAAAAGCAAAGTGTTGTTAAGTATAATATCTTAGATGTGACAACCATGGCAAATCAGGTTAGTTTAACCGTTAGTGTTAACCTGACTAATATTTATGTGATTCAAACTATGTACGTATGAGATTCATGAGCTATATATATGTGAATGGTGATAGAAATGGATGATATAGTCATTTCATTTCGTGGATAATGGTTTATGTAAAAATGAAGATTTTTAGTGGTTACAATGTGTTATTAGCGTTGGGATAATTAAACGTTGTGTGCGACGTTAATTTGCGGTTCAAGTTTAGTTAATAAACGAGGTTCGATAATTTATTTAGGTAGTGAGTGATAATAAAATATGGGAAAAATATTAAGTGAAATAAATAGTTTATAGTTAGTGGTTATAGTTTTTTTTATTTAAAGGTTGCAAGTAAATAAGTAAAAGTGTAAATACTGTCAATGAACACATCTTAAACTCCTTAGCTTGATGTAAGGTTTAGTATCCTTGGATAAATCCAAAGGTACTAAGACTGAAACTTTGAGTGTATGATATAAACTATGTGAAATCTAGTTTATACCACTAAGAAGAATAATAATAATGTGTGTATGACAAACAGAATTACAACCAAAACAATAAGCTTCAATATATTAATACGAACACTCTTTGACAGTGTTAGGATTTACAACCTTGAAGCTATGACAATGACTCGTTTTTGTATATATTAATTCTATGCCCTAGGACCTCCTTTTATACACCAAGGAGTCCTACAAGGCTTACAATACTTTACTATGATATCATGATCTTTTCTAAAAGCAAACGTAATCTCTTAAACAAATATATTATACATATCTTCTTTACCAATAACTAATACTTATCTTCGTAAGTATTCTTATTCTCCAAACAATCCTTATCTCTTTACTTGTCTTTATCCTTCTGACAGTAGTAACTCTTCTAGCAGTTGTAATCCAGCAGCATTAACTTTTGTACCAGCAGTACTAATAAACATAAGCAGTAGTAACTTTAGTACTAGCAGTACTAATATATACTAACAGTAGTAACTGTGTACTAGCAGTCTTAACTATACTACTAGCAGCACTAACTACTTAGCATATATTTCAATAAGATCACTAACAGTACTAACATTGTACTGACAATATTAACTTTCCACTAACAGTCTTAACTACTTAGAGTATTTGCTTAACAGCAGTAACATTCACCTGAGCAGTAGTAACTTTAAAAAGCCTTTTAATTCCAACAAATACATTTTTATATAAAATACATGTTTTAAATAAATACATAGTATAAAGTTTTTTTTAAAAGAAAAAAGAAAATAAAGGGGGGCGGCTTTTTTTTAAAAAAAAGAAAAAAAATAATATAAGGGGTGTTTGTGTCGACATAGGAGGAAAAAAAAGATAAGCTATATTTTTTACAATACTTATCCCATTAGTAGTCTAATTAGATCCCTTATATAATTCTTATATCCCTAAACCCTAAATCATTTTTTTCTCTCCCCTTAGTTTGGTTTGGTCGATTTCTACAAAGAACAAGGAGACATCAATTTTTTTAAAGAATTGTTAAGGAGAAGGATCGTAAGTTTTCACATTAAAAGATTTTCGGTATAACTCTTTATTCAATCTTTTTCTTAATTTAATAAATGTAACATTTTAATAATGTAATAACCTAAAATTAGGATATCATAAATCTCTGTAATTAATAATGTAATAACCTAAAATTATGATTAGGGATTGATCTATAGGTTAATTATGCGTTTGGTTAGGTTTAGAATGCGTTAAATTCGGAATTAAAAGTTAGCAGATTTTTGGGTCGGATTGTTTGGATCATAATATGATGATACAGATGAGTTAGATCAAGTTTCTGGTGTCTAAAGTTATCTACAGAGTCTACTTTCTGAAAAATTAAGCCTCGCGAGTTAAATATGAGTGGAAGTCAGTCAAAATATTTTTACAAAATTGGTTGTCGAATCTGAGTTTTCTTATCAGATTTGGATCATGTTGGTGAGGTCAAAAATCCCATCAAATCTAATGATAAAATTTTGCAATTAAATCAGTAAGGGGTTTTCGGTGTCTAGTAACCCAATAAAATTTTCAAAGCTTTTTAAGTTGTTTAAGTATTTTTAGAAAAATCAAACATTTTGGTGTGCGATCAGGTCAGTTTCGGGACAGTTTGTGTTGTGGAATTTTTAAAAAATAGTTAAACTTATTTTTATCAATTGGAAAAATTCCAGTAGGTTTAGAACTCATTGAAGTTGATGTGGTCCGAATTTAGAAGTTAGAGGAGGTCGTTTATTATTTTATAAAAATTCGTAAAATATTAATTTTCTGCAATAATCTGGAACTCTGATAGATGAAGTGAAACATATATAGAGTATAGGCAAAGTGTGGAAAATGTTTTGGGATGGACATGGGTGTATTTATAAACATTAGGATCCATAAATTAAAGGTTACATAGATAGGGCCATAAAGCCTTGATCATATGTAACTTGTGTATTATTATTGTAGACATTTGCTTGGATTTTGTGCGCGCGTGTGAACTTGAGGTAAGTATTCGTAGCCCTATTTTCCTATGTTTTCTTGGGGTGAAAATGGTACTAAATTGTTTTTTAAATGTTTTAAGTGCTGTGATAAATTGGTTTATTGTTTTGGACAAAATGTGTTATTATATTGCTATGTACGTGTGCATGTTGGATCGGAGGTAACGCTTACATGTGTTTTGTGTATGTTGGATCGGAGGTAACGCCTACATGTGTTTTGAAATATTGGATCAGGGGTAACGCCTACCCGTATTATGCGGATGTTGGAGCAGGGGTAACGCCTACCCATATTATGTACAAGATTTGTGTGCATTCTAGGTGAGCTTGGTGTATGAGACACCAGTGCTAATCTAAGCCTGAATATGAGAATTTGATTTTGTGTTGATTAAATGCTCACATGTACATATAATAATCATTATTGTCCTAATTGTGTGGTGCACAACAAATGTTTGTTTTAAGCTAAACTTACGAACTCACCAATGTAATGTTGACGCTCATAAGTATCCATTTTCAGGTGAGCATAGCGAAGTTTAAGGAGTTAAGATTGCATGGCTAGAAAGACCTTATATCTTGCATTGGGGGTCATATTATCTATCATCTATCTTTCGTACTTTCGTTTCTAGGGTATTTTGGATTATGATGTTTATTTTTTGATTTAATATGTATTGTTGTGGTTGCGATTAACCTCGATACAGGTCCCCTCTTGTGTCAGGTGTCGTCATGACATTTTGATTTATATTGCATTTTAGTTATTCTCTATTGTGACATCAATGTGTTGTGATGATGCCATTCATGTTACGCCTTGTGTTTCTGCCTTGGCGGGGTGTGACATCGGGATTATGGTTCGATGTGTTGTGTCAACATTGATAATCTTTCACTACCAAAGTGTATGGTAAGTTAAGTACATAGTATCTCGGACGAGAACACTATATTATCATGTTTATTCTTTGTGTAATTTAATAGAATCAATTACTTAAGTGAGCTAGGATTTTTTTCCCACTTTTTAAAAGCTCGATTTTTTTCCAATTTTATTTTTGCGCGAATGCTCGACTTCGCGACTCCATAGAAATGTTGCCAAGTATCTTGTTGTTTCTCAATTTTTATGTTTTTTTTTCACGACTTGAGTGGTTTTTGCACGACAAAAGCAAAAACTCAAGCAAAAGCAAAAAGTCGAGCATACGTGAAGTCTATTTTTGGAATTTTCTCTAAATGGTCTATTAGCTGGAAAAAAATTCTCTCTACCTATTTCAGTCATTGGCCCATCTTAATATGTTATGCAATACCATACCGAATTCAAATTTATGAAAATTCTCTTCAACTAGGTGAGTAGTTTGCATGTTTACATAAAATCTTATCTTATCTTTTCTAGCCTAGTACACATAGCATGCAATCAACACATAAAATGAACAAGTTGACACAAACACCACATTTTCAATACAAGAGTGAGTTGCGATCAAACGTGTCATTTTGTCATCGAATTTTTCTATACAATCTGTCATGTCTATTATGGGTGATAGAACATGCAATGTTATGAGTATGTTGATTTCACAAATTTAACTTTTTGAGGCGATAGGTACTACAATATTGACAAGACGTAGATCAAATTTCTTGTTCAAAGCACATAAGTTTGACATGTAGAATCCGAGATAATATCAATCATAGTTTGAATAATGAATTGATATCTATCCTTCATATTGTAAAAACAATAATCTTTCCTAACTTCTATGCCTTTCACGTAAGTCCTAACACATAGCACATAAGAACATAAGCTCTAAGAGTACAAACATGAAAAGGTTATGCAAACGAATGCTAGACCTCTAATCTTTCTCTCAACGCCTCACTCAAATCAATATTCTATGGCGCATGTCAACCATGAACAACCTCAACTAGACTCGTGCAATTTGGACTTTCGAAAATGTCATTCAAAAATCCTAAGCTTGTTTTATCTTAGACATAAGTGTTCTCTCATTCAACTCACCAATTACTAGTTATATTGGGTGACCTCTAGCCTCTTTGACATTCTTCGGATAACCCGGCTCTAAGGCATTAGTATCTAATGACGGAGACCTAACAAAATCTTGAACTACTTGTTCGTAGATCCCATCATCTTCTACCAAAGAAGAAGATTTAGGCTCGGGAAAACTCTCATTAAAGGTCACGTTAAGAGATTCCTCAATTCAAATTGTTTTCTTATTAAACACTATGTATGCTTTACTAGTTTGAGAGTATCCTAAAAATACCCCTTCGTCCTAATTTAGGTCGAACTTAGTGAGGTGTACCTTAGTGTTAAGTATAAAGACTTTACAACCAAATACCTTAAAATACTCCAGTGATGGCTTCCTATTTCTTAGTATTTCGAACGGTGTTTTATTAATGAATTTTCTAATATAAACCTTATTAAAAATGTATGTTGTTGTATCTAATGCATGACACCATAATTTTTGTGGAATGGATTGCTCGTCTACCATAGCACGACTCTTCTTTCTTAACTTGTGATGTGTCCTTTCAACAATCTCATTTGAATGAGAAGTAGACGGGCCTCATAAGTTATAAGACATTCCATGTTGTTTACAAAAGCTCCCAAATATCAATTTATCAAATCCACTACTATGATTGGTTTTGATAGAAATGATAGACCAATCATGTATATTTTCAAGCTTATTACTCAATATTTTAGACTTTCCTAGTGCGTCATCCTTAGACTTTACGAGCACAACCCACATGTAGTTTGAGTGATCATTAACGATCATCAAAGTGTAGAAGTTTCCTCTGTAATTTTGAATTGGAGATGGATGATGCGGATAGTTGTAAACGCAGAAGTTTTACAACCCTTGATGTGTTTTAAAAGCTTTAAATTTATAAGACTAGAATTACCAGTTAATAGACAAAAACACACAGGAAAGTATACCCTTTCGAGTGTATTAAAGTCTAGGTAAGTCCAGGTCATCCCAAGGTAGTTGTGCATTTTCAGATTCAAAATGTAGTTTAACAAGAAAGCCAAAATGATTGTCACGATCATTAGACTCATATTTGATTTAAAGAAAAGCCAAAAGATTGTCACAATCGATCATCAACTCATAATTTTGTTTTAACAACACCTAAATTATGACCAAACGCTAGAAATGATTAATATTAACCAAGAGATTAAAACATGTTTTTGTTCTACGGCCAAGCAGAGAAGAGATAAAACTATATCTATAGAAGGGAAGGCGAGTATCATGCAAAAGAATATCATACCAAGTCAATATATGACAGGTTAATACAACATACGCAAATGTATATCTACCACACATTGAAAAGACACCTTTATCGGCTGATAATAGACTAACATGTCAAGTGCATAACAGGAGATCAGGTTTAAGGTCGAGCATGTAACAATACACACCCCCCCCCTCTCTTAAACAAAATTCGTTCTAGACATAGTAGTTAAGCATTAAAACATTATTATACGTTAGCTTTGATCATAGGTCTTCTAATACAACCAATTCTCACAAGGTTAATAACAAATTGTTCATAGACAAACAACGCGAATATATATCAAATCTATAGAGCCTTTCGACCTACTTCTGTCACATATGAGAAATAAACAAATCCCTCTCTGATCTTAAGCATAACAATATCGAGCATAAAAAATTACCATAATTTAAAGCTATATCCCAGGCACTCCGTCTAATATCACATCACTATAAAAAGCACTAAACAAACATACAAACATATACGTCCATAACAACATAAATAAAACACATAATAAAATCCATGAAATCAATAGGAATCATATAATACTAGGATTTAATAGAGTTTAGACACCAAGCGCTCATATGCACAGGATGCGCACGTCGAATACAAGTTTTCCCAATCGAAAACTATTATCAATACCCAATATATCGATTCCTATTGTCTCGAACCCTTAAGGTACAATCACCACACTTGTAGATTCGTGATTAGATAGTGTGGATTGATGTGAGAGTTGTTGTGGAAGTGTGTGTAAAATGGTGTAAATTTCTCCTCTATTTATAGGCTAAGCGAGGGGAAAAGTGCGGCGTACTTTAGTGTTTGTCGGCTAGAAATCATTAATTCTTAGAAGAAGTGCGGCGTAAAAATATAAAAGTGCGTCGTACTTTAGGTAATAACTATCTTTATTTAATTCGAGGGTAAGTGTGACGTACTTCAGGAGAAGTGCGGCGTACTTGGCTTGATTCTTTGACTTTATTTTTTATTATCTTCTGGCTTCACTTCCATAAGATATAAATACTTGTATTTTGAATACTTTTGAGCTTGGATTATATTCAAGTGAACCTACACATTTTTCATGCTATTAAGTATCGAATGTTCACATAGACTAATTGTGATAGCGAAAGATATATCAAAGCGCGCAACTAAAACTATAGTAGAATTAAGGTGTTCTCACTCCCCTCACACATAAAACTTTGCTTGCCCTTAAGCAAACTAAAAACGAGATAAATTATTAATAAAATAAGGGTCACGTAGATGACAAAATAAGGGAAAGTTTATTTTTTTTTGAAAATGTCAAAAATACTTTTGTTTTTCTTATAACTAAGCGCAAAACATGCAAACCCTCCCCCCACGCTAAAGGGTTTGCTTGTCCTCGAGCAAAATAGGAAAAAAAATATGCTTTACAAAACAAAAATAGAATTATGAAAAATAGTTTTGGATTTTTAATATGTGAAAACAAGATGTTTAACAATACCCAATGATCTTCAAGCTGTAATAACATGACTAAGCACCTCATGAATAAGGAAAGTATAATTCACTCAAACACTCATATGTGATGTAATAGATGGTAAAAGGGAAATTACGCTCAATTGCTCAAACATGATTCATTAAGTTAACATATGCTTGTACAAGAAACAAAACAGCACTGACGTGGCATAAGCACCAGGTATAAATATCAAAAGAGGACTTTTATTCGGGTTGTAACATTTGGCTAAGGGTTAATAAGGGTGTGGATAAGACATGGGAAATATGTACTGGAATTGGTTTTATAATTAAATGCATGTCAACAAGTCCAAGAAACCAATGTTGCTAGCCACTAAACATACCACAAAACCCGTGAGATAATCGAACCTCTCATCAATATATCTGACACATATCATAATATAACAATACATCGCAAGTGCCAACAACAATCCAACTCTTTTTTTTCGATTCAACTTTTTATATTCTTTTTTTTCTTTTTCTTTTTTCACTTTTTTCATATTTTTTTTTAAACCACTCTTCTCATTCGAACAATTAACAATTCTCCCACACTTGAGATAAGAATACACCACAAAAAATACAAAATAGAAGGTGATCAATCTTCATCTTTGTTAAAATGGCATAATACTTATAACAAATCATGAACAAACTATTAATAAAAAACCAACCAATCATACCAAGCAACTAGCAACCAACCGTTTAGACTTTCGACAAGAGGTAAGGCTAGGCTAACTGTTATATATTTTTTTATTATTTTTTTTCTGAACGGGAAAAATGAATAGAATGGCTCAGCGGGTTAAACTAGGGGTATCTAGCACTAAAGATGAGTGCTACAAAAGAGTTTTATTTAGGTGGTTAGCTAATCAGTGTAATTAGCTAAAAGAATAAATAATATTTTAAATGGATGGGCTAATTTGGTTTAAATCCTAAGTTGCCTCTTTATCACTTAAAAATACATATGTCACGCGTACGTGATCTCACTGCGGTCTCGTAATAATTGTCAAGCACAAGTTATAGAGTCAATAAATCATCGACACACTCATAAACAAAGAAATTAAGCATAAAAGATGTATGCTAATAATAATAGCCTCGAAATCCTCACATATTTACTGGAATGGTTATAAATGCGCAAGTAATGTAATTAATCTCGAGTCGGATCTGCTTTATCAATCGGAACACATCTCTGAATTCAAAATCTTTATTTATTTACTATGTTTTAATCTAATATATTAACCTAAGTGGCAAAAAAAATTGAAAATAAGATTATATTTTTAGATTACCGAAGGCGAACCAAAAGTTAATAATTTAAAATGAGCCTAATTTTTTCAATTCATTTCCTCCCCACACTTAAGTTGAGCATTATGCGTAATTAGAAAATAAACTTAAAAGTAGGACAAGCGGGAAAAATAAATATAAGTGAAACGAGACTTCCCGGGGCTCTTAAGTGCTCGGTTGAATTCTGAAAAATATGGCGCAAAACAGAACGCCAAGCATGTGAATTCAACCACATATAATATAATACTCCAAATATATCAGTCCCCAAGAGTAAGACTTCATCCGACCAACCACCACCTGTTTATTAAATCTACAAAACAAACAAAACTACAAGAAAGCGTAAAATACTAAAGCGCACTTTCGTAGGCAACACGATTGCATTTAGCATATGCAACAAGCCTTTAAACCCATCGGTTTCCCGAGTGGACGAGTTATAGTCTCGTGAGGGTTTCCAGCGAACACACCCACAAATTTCGTTAAAAAATTTTTATATTACAAAAATCAAGTAAGAAATAAACGAGCCCATGCACATCACACTTAAAAACTGTAAAGTTTTTTGTTTTGTATATATATATTTTTTATGTTTATTCACAATTTACTAAAACAAGCACACACAAAACATTACGAAATGAAAAATAAAATAGAAAGGAAAATAAGTATTATTCATAACACATACGAAAGAATAATAAAGGCGAGAATAAAATAGTTTTTTGGATTTTTGGTTTTAAGAAAAAACATGTATTAGGCACACACGTATTATTTTAGGTTTAAAACAAACAATCTACAAAACCCTTTTTCTTTTTTTTACAGATTAGAAGTGCGTCGCATTTAAAAGAAAAAGCGGCGTACTAATAACCTAATTTTTTATAATTTTTTTGCAAAAATTTAAAAGTACTAGTGCGGCAAAAATTAGCAAAAGTACGCCGCATACTAACACTAGTGCGGCGGTTTTATTATGATAAAAAAATATTTTTTTTTCTTTTTCACGGTTTATTAGTTAACGAATTATATAAACTCATACAAACGCATACACATAAACATACAAACACGCAAACAAAAATTTAGAAAACAAAAACAAGGTAACGAGAAACTCTTTTTAGGTTTTTATAGAATTTAATATCTTTTATTTTGTAGACATACGACTCAGAATAAAACATGCAACACATATACGAACAATCAGACAAACACACGAGCACTTAAACAAAACTAAAGTAAAAAGATAAATAAGAAAAACTCTTTTTAGATTTTAGTTTTTTTCTTTTTTTAACATATTCTTTTTTTCATGAAACTACGGTGGTTTTGTGATTAAAACCGACGCTCTTGAAGGTTTTGCAGGTTTTAGTTTTAACAGCTTATTATGATTCACAACATGAGACAAATACTCATATAGCAATAACATAATACAAACAAACAGAATTTGCTTAGAACAAGCTACAAAACAACTTAATTCCAAACAAGCATAAATCAAATAAGAACATAAATATTTTGGTATTTTTGATTTAATATACAATATAAACAAATGCAGGAATTTAATCAACACAATCACACAAAACAGAAGTCTTATGCTCTTGGTACCAAGATTAAGCATTGAAATTGATTTTGGGGTTTTTTTTGGAATTCTTTCAGAATTCAGTTTGGTTTCAGACAGAAAGTGCGGCGTAATAAGTACGTCGTACTTGCAGGTTTATCAGGGGAGTACGACGGTTTTAACAGAAAAACCGGCGCACTTTCAGTAGTAGAAAGATTTTTAAGTAGTTTTTAAACGAAAATTGTATATCAACAAGATGTCAAACAAGTATAAACCACTATTCGAATGAAAACAAGACCAACAAACTCCTCGGCAACGGCGGTAAACACATTGATGTGTTTCAAAAGATTTAAATTTATAAGACTAGAATTACCGGTTAATAGACGAAAACATACGGGAAAGTATACCCTTTCGAGTGTAGTAAAATCTAGGTAAGTCCAGGTCATCCCAAGGGAGTTGTGCATTTTTAGATTCAAAATGTAGTTTAACAAGAAAGCCAAGATGATTGTCACGATCCTTAGACTTGATTAGATTATTACCAAGATGATTAAAACATGTTTGTTAAGGCCAAGAGACATGAGATAAAACATATATATGGATAGAGATGCACGCACAAACAATACATATAAGCAATATATGATGGGTAATCACATAAGCAAATATATCAACCGAACATGAAAGGAAACCCTTTCGGCCTATAATTCTAAACAAGTCAAGTGCATAAAGATCGGTTTGAGGTCAAGAATGTAACAAATATACTCTCTTAATCAAGTTCGTTAGACTTGAGATTAAGCATTAAACATTATTATACTTAGGTTGATCATAGTTTAATTAACCAATTCTCACAAGGTTAATACCGAATTGTTCATAGACAAACAACGTGAATTTTTATCTGGCAAATGACACAAAAAGGTACTCAACTTAAGGGTCATTTTCAATCAAGGTATCATACTTTTTTTCTTGCATAAAAAGGTACTCAACTTAATTTTTTGGCCAATTTAGGTATTTTCGTTAAATATTTAATGATAATCCGTTAAGTCTTACATTTAAGGCTACCGGCCGCTACCACCACCACCACCACCAATCATCGTCACATTGGTTTTGTGTTGGTCAGTTGGTGTCTATCATTCATTGTTACATTATTAGTAGAATGCGTGTTGTTGGCATGATTGGAAGGTGTCATGTTTGGCCAATACATAGTAGAATCAGATCTTATAATATTTGCTATTTATCACTTTAGGTCTTTAGCTTATGATCGAGGCACAAGTATTAAATAGATGTATAGTTTTAGCTTATGCTCTTTTTTAATGAAATATGCCAAGTCACTGGTATTAAATTATGTGAATCTAGACATTGGTATTAAAAAGGTACGAAATATTACTTCTTATTCCCGAACACAGTGATAGCGTTTCTTAGGAGCAAACAATTGTTTGGCGATTGGATAAAATATGTTAACATGGTGGTCTTGTTAAATTGAGCTAGTGTAACTTTTTTTTTGCGTATTTGGTTCTGTTGAACTAGTGAGCGATTCTACGCACTTTGATTATGATCCATTAAAGTGATTATCCTCTTCTAATAAGAAGTAAAGGTTGGTACCCATTAATTGTCTTTTACACGTTTAAAGTTGTCCAGATTTATACTAATCATTTGTCGAACTAGCACAATAGCATGAGACCTATGTCATCTATTAACTATTTAAGGTGGCCAGGACCGCGGTCACCTCACCATGATCGACCGAGTTTTGGTGGTGGCGATGATGATTGGTGGTGGTGGTAGCGGCCGGTGGACTTGAAATGTAAGACTTAACGGATGATCGTTAAATAGTTAACGAAAATACCTAAATTGGTCAAAAAATTAAGTTGGGTGCCTTTTTATGCAAGAAAAAAATGTGATACCTTAATTAGAAATCACTCTTAAGTTGGGTACCTTTTTGTGCAATTTGCCTAATTTATATCAAAGCAATAGAGACTTTCGACCTACTTCTATCATAATGAAAAATCAAACAATAATCAATGATCTTAGCATAACAATATCGGGCATACAAATTACATAATCAAAAGCATATATCCAAGGCATAAGTTTATATCACATCTTAAGAACGCCTATTCAAACATAACGAAATTACTCCATAACAACAGAAATAAAACACATAATAAACTCTATGAAATCAGTAGGAATCTTATTAAAAGGATTAATAGAGTTGAACCAACGTCTATAAGGATAGCACGTCGAATACAAGTTTTCCCAATCGAAAACTATTATCAATACTCAATATATCGATTCTTATTGTCCCTAAACCTTAAGGTACTGTCACTACACTTGTAGATTCGTGATTAGATGGTGTGGATTGATGTGAGAGTTGTTGTGGAAGTGTGTGTAAAATGGTGCGAATTGCTCCTCTATTTATAGGCTGAGCGAGGGGGAAAGTGTGGCGTACTTTATAAAAAGTGTGGCATACTTTATAAAAAGTGTGGTGTACTTTAGTGTTTGTCGGCTAGAAATCATTAATGCTTGGGAGAAGTGTGGCGCACAAATATAAAAGTGAGCCGTACTTTAGGTAATAACTGTCTTTATTGATTTCGGGGGTAAGTGCGACGTACTTTAAGAGAAGTGTGGCGTACTTGGCTTGTTTCTTGGACTTTACTCTTTATTATCTTCTAGCTTCACTTCTATAAGATATAAATATTTGTATTTTGAATACTTTTGAGCTTGGACTATTTTCAAGTGAGCCTGCACATATTTCACACTATTAAGTATCGAAAGTTCACGAGAAATGATAATAATATATACAATAATGCCACCTAAAACATGTATAATTAAGGCGTTATCAACCCTCCTAGGTAGAGTACCTAACCGTTGTAGTGTATATAGGCAAGACTCAGGGGGTTATTATCGTTCTTTAGGGGAAAAGTGAGGTAGGTTCGAATTGTACGTTACTAGGGTCTAAAGATTAAGGGAAGAGTATTTTTTGTATTTTTATATTTTTTAGAAAGCAAGTAAAAATCTCGGGTATTGAAGAAGGGTTGATTAAACTACTAACTACTCCTTAATGCAAGAAATGTAAATGTATGGAAACCTCGTATGGTTAAACAAACGTGCTCACTTAATCATGTACTACTCCCTAGTCGATCTCTCTAATCTTGTTACCCGTCACCCTCGTTAGTGTAATGTGTAAGTATTCCCCTAATGCAGTCGCAGGTTGGTCAAGTTCACATTCTACATGACAACCTATTTGGGCGTTACCTGTCAGATACATTCCCTCCTAATAGTAAATTCACGCGCACTAAATACTTAATTCAGAATTCATCCAAATGAAATCTAGATATGAAGATCTAATTGCAGGTATCCTCTAACCTAATCACGTTTCACTAGAAGTCTAACTATGATATGAAGATCAAATAGCTAGTTTTCTAATGCCTAACGTGCACACCACTCACAAGAAGTAACAAAATCAAAGATCGCAACTAGGTTTCATACAATCATAAGCAAACACTAATTTAATTTAGCCAAGCATGTTAATAGAAAGCGAAGAACAAATAATCAAACAACACCTAGATATATTGAATGATTAAATGGGTAAAGGAACTTCACTTCAATTGAACATGTGAGTACAACAGGGTTAAAAAACACTAAAATTCAGCTGCAATAAAGCTCCCCTAAGTTGCCCCAAGTTTCCACACTAAATTATGAGAAAATAAGGTCTATATATATAGATATTGGGTCCTAACGGCGTCGTTAGGGCTTTGTGACGTCCTCAGCCCGTCGAATCTTCCAAGGGTTTATTCATGTCGGCTATTGTGACACCGTCACTAATCGTGGTGACGCCGTCGCTGCTTCATCCTGACGGCGTCAAGAGATAATTCTGACGCCGTCTCCACCTACTGAGAAGTCACACTTTTCATCTAAAAAATAACTTTCTAGGCACTTTTTGTGAAGGCGTCATGAAGGAAGCCGCTAGCTTGAAAAGTTGCATTTTTGTCCAGTTTCTTCCCGAATCAAGCCCAAGTCACGTGCTTTTCTTCTAAGAGCTTCCTAAATGCTAAAATAACAAAAATAACGACCAAGTACAATATTTAAATGGCCCCAAAAAAGTGTGTAAAAGTACACCTTATCAAATACCCTTACACTTGGAATTGTTTGTCCTCAAGCAAATGAGCTTTTCTACCTAGTAAATAGCAAAGTCGAGGGCATTTAACCTACTAAGTAAAGATAATTTTATGGCACAACCAATTTAACCTTGTAATTAAAAGCACATAAATCATATACTAACACCTCACATAAGTGTTTGAATTCTCTCTTTCACTCGGGGTAATAATGATTTATAATAATATAGGAAATGAGAAAATAAACATTCACTACCTGCTATAGCATATTGATTACCATAAGCTTGATAAAGGATTATCAATACTACCTTATCTGTCGTATCTAGTACTAACTCAGGCCCAGTCAAACTACTCTCTCCAATCTCTGCCCATAGAACAGGCGACCTACATTCATTCCAACAAACTCAAACGAACACACCAAATCTCGAATGATAACTACAAACCAAAATTCAATAACACATTCCCTCATTATATCTTCTAAAGTCTGGAATCATAAGGTCACTTTGTCCATCCATTTGTGAGGATGCTAAGTAGTACTCAAATCCAATCGTGTCTCTAACACTTTCTGCAGCGTCTGCCAAAACCATGAGGTAAATCATCCATCTCAATCTGAGTTGATCATCACCAGAATTCCATTCCTTGCTATTATCTCATCAATATAAATCTTTGCCAACTTCACATCTTGAAATCTTCTTGTATAGCTAGAAAATGAGCTAACTTGGTCAGTCTATCGACCATCACCCAAATCACATCATACTCACTACTTTGTGATCTTGAAAATTTAGTGATAAAATTCATGGTGGTTCTATCTCATTTTCACTCAAGTATCTCAGGCTGTTGCAGCAAGCCAAAAGTCTTTGACATTGCAGTCTTCACCTCTTAAACAAGTCCGAAATTTGCTAACATAGATAGCTAATCCTTCTCTATTCATGGCCACCAATACATGTCTCCAAGGTTATAGTACTTCTTATCCGCTCCCGGATGTACCAAGTACCTTGATGCCATGGCCTCCGTCACCAGAATTTCACTTCCTCCAAATGATAACCTAAATACCATCCATAAATATAAACTCTCGTCTCCGGTTCCTTTTTCCATCTTTGGATCTAAACCATGTAGTATTTCTGCGAGTACGTTCTCTTGCTTGGAAACGCCTCACTTTGGGCTGTCAGTATCATTCCTCTTACTCCATACTGAATAGTCATAGCCATCGCTCGAACACGTCTAGGTTTTACTCGTTCCTTCCTACTTAACGCAACAGTTACCACATTTGCCTTACCTGGATGGTAGCGAATTTCGTACTCATACTCACTATACAATTTAATCCATAAGTTACTAACCATCATCTGCCCTCTTTTCCATTTGTTGGTCCAGGTCACGCAGTATTTCCTGCCTGCCGGTCTCTACCTTGACGCTCACTTTAATAGCCAATATCTTTCCTTGAACATATAGACGGAAGTCATGGACATTGCTCTTACTCGTCTTAGTTTCACTCTCCCTTTTACTTCACGCATCAACCACTACATTCGAGTATCAAGCATTACACAAAAAACATCTTTAAAGAGGTCAAAAAAAAAAAAAAAAAAAACAAAAAAAAAAAAAAAAAAAGAAAAAAAAAAAAAAAAAAAGCCTCTTTTCAATTTGCGCCGCACTCATACTTTTGATCCCTCTCAGTTAGGGAAGTAATAGGTTTAACAATCTTAGAAAAGTTTGCGATGAAACGTAGGTAGGTAACCTGCCAATCCTAAGAATAATCATATCTCGGATGGTGTCGTAGGTACTTCCCAAATTCTTCACTGCTTCACTCTTAGTAAACTTAGCATACAACTTCTCATAAAAAAACGCAACGAAAGAAATCAACAGACGTACCACGACAAATGAACACATAAAAAAAATATCAATACGAAAGACGGAAATTCTTATACCAATTATCGACTTTACTCGAAAGACCAAATTAAATAATGTTTTTATAAAAATTGATTTAAATTAAGAAAGTCACTTTAAGTATAAAAATCATTTTAAATAATAAATAAAATTGTCTTAAATTTAATCTTTATAAAAATTCCATTCCTGGTTCGCATAAAAAAATCAAGAGATGGTGTTATCTAAATGGTATATCGACCTTACCACTCTGAATCCCTTTAAAAACCAGCTTTTTATAACAAAATAAAATTTATTAAACCACTTAAAAATTTTCATATCCTATTTGTATAAACCATTTAAACATATTCTATTTACAAAGATCATTTTAAACACATTTTTACTCAAACACTAACATAATACTTCCAAAGAGTTTTTATGATTAGATATCAATTATGAAATATGTTACTCAAACAAATGACACCATAATACCAACAGGGATCGTAAAACACCGTACAGACTCTAACACAATTATAATGTTTGAAAACGAAAGAAAAGAAACCAGGACCATATACTCAAAATAAAATCAAGACGAACTCGTACAAGAAAACTCATGCAGACGTACGTACCAAAAGAAAACGTAGGTCCTTATCCAAAATAACAATCAACAATGCACACCTAAAAGCAATTCGATAAAAAAACTAACACGTCGCCAACGGGTTACGAAAAACTCACGGAAATACAAAGAAGAGGATAATGATCCACACCTAATATGTTAGGAACAATTTAGTCTTAAAAGAAACCTTGATACTTTATACGAAAGTATCAATGCAATGAAAGACTATGAAACCGACTATATCCCGAAAAAGCAGATACTAAACAACCAATATACATCGAGAGACTCGAATAGGAAAAAATCAGTGATCCCTTACTAACACAGTACGATGAAGCATGCTAAGCTTAGACTTAGGAAATCCGAACAAACAACCGAGCAAACGAGCAACCTCTATAAAAGCAATATTAGGTATCCACAAATACTAGATAGAAGGGAAACTTACTATCAATACAACTCAACTTAACATATCCTTCAATTAGGGTAAGAGAATAATTCCTCCTCCTCATACCACCATCCTTATCAATGAATACGACATATTCAAAGAAAAACTTTATTAAACTACCACCTACAACCAAACACAAATAAATTCAATCAATGTTCACAATCTACGTGTGGAGATGCCCTTTATAATTATATTGGCCACCATAATTATAAGTGCCTCCTTTTACACGTGTACTTACTTCCAAGATTACCCATTTCAATCATAATTCACATATAAGCGTATATACCACATTGCACATCTTAAAACACTCCAATATAGCACACAAAGGATGCTCCATCAAAGAAATACTTACTTATATAAAGATAAAATCAAAACGACATAAAGGAACGAAAGTCTCGCAACACCTCCAAAATACGAAATATCCGAAAGAAATAGTCAATAGCATCGTGACGAGGTAAAAGACGGAATAAACTTATGCTGGGCCTCACTTGGGTTTGAATTTTCCTTCGCAAGAAGCACCCGACTCCGCGGGTCCAGCCCTAATACGTACATCTGACAAACGATCAACTATCCTATCTCCTTCGGTTCTACAAGAGACTCCTTTTATGAATCCTTATAACGCTTAAGTCCAGTTGGGAAAACGGTTCCCCAACAAGACTTATTATGGGGGGGAGAAACATAGCTAAAATACTAAGAAAGTAATACATATCATATCCAATAATGGTAGGCAAAATAACTAAAATGACAACTTAGCAAAATACGAGATATATAAGCTATGCAAAAATAGAGGAGAAGCATAACAGTTATAGCATTAAACACTTAAGCCCTAAATTCATCTACATAAAGGACTCCTAGGTTATAGTATAGGCTCAACCACCTAGTTCTCTATAACCATCGGCTCTGATACCAATCTGTCACACCCCGCCAAGGCGGAAATGCGAGGCGTAAACAAGAATGTATATCATCACAACACATGATGTCTATATAGAGAATACTAAAATGAAAACTAAAGTAAAGCAAAGACACAAAGTGTCATAACAATACCCAAAACCTAATGGTGTCTTTATTAATGAGAAAGAGGTCTCGTTCAATAAATGGATATGCATAACAATAATTCACACAATTCATGCAAAACACATTTATTCAAAACATAAAGCATAAAATAAACTCCAAGCCCATCCTACGGTCTCTTACTAGACCCACTTCGCTCTATATTACACCATTAGCTCACTGAAAATGATGCATAAAACGTCATATAAAGTTTGAGCGAGAATCATAGTTTATGAAATACAACAATATCCTAAAATAAACTTCAATTTAGCTGCTGCAATTACCAAAACAATTCATGACACCAATTAACCACAACGGGACGGAACGTGCCCACGATCCACAATCATACCAAATTCATATGTGCGCTACATGGCCTCATATTAGCTCACGCAGTCTTATCACCGCCAAACCTCATTTTGCATATTGGGATCCACAATACCAAACATATCATATCATAACACAACGGGACAGTAGGTAATTTATTATTCAAGTTTTACTATTTATATTTTGACGACTTTACCTATTAACAAACACTAACGTGCAGTGTACCTGATTAGTTGTAGGTTCGTTGGTAAGCAGGGTGTTGATCACTAAGAGTGAGTGTTAATACTTAACTCTATCAGTATTCTAGTTATCTAAGTTAGTCCTAATCTATTCTATGTTAAATCTAAGTTAAACCTAAACTAACGTAAAAAGGGGGGTTTTCAGCCTAAGAGACTGGCACGAGTTTTGGTTTACTTAAACTATGAGGACGGCGATTAACACACACAAGTTGATAGACAGAAGATAAAAAATATTTGGTGGTGTAAGAAAAAGAAAGGAATGGCTCAGCAGGTTTTTAATATAATGCAGGTTTTGTTTATTAGTACAATGATTGTCTTATCTCGTTGTTGATTTATCATTCCTAGATTTAGGCTGCACTTCTTCCTGAAACCTAGATTTGTAAATTCTGTCACAATTAACCAAATCCACATAAAGTACTCATGGTTGATTATAATCTATCTTATGAGACAATAATGGTGATCTTATCGAATCCTAGCTCAATGAGACTTTACTAACTTACTGCTTAATGGCTCTTTATATACTAGTAGTCTACTGTCCAAATCTTTACCCAAGGAATCAGAACGTTATTTGTTAATCCAAGGTCGCCTGCTAGTCTAACTATTCACTAAACCAAGGGCAAAGACAAGTCAATATTTGTGATCCTATTACTCTAGATATATAAATCGTAGATATGGAGAGCTATCCCAGCATATAGCTAACGCTCTATTTGTATTCCTAGATCCAGTGGAATGATAGGTCGCATACTCAAGCACGTAAACGAGTATAAATTGATAAACATAAAACAACTCACAACGAATAAGCATACAATCTTAAATAAACAAACCAAACATTAAATTATCATAAACATGGCTAATACCTAAAGGTATTAGCCAATAGCCATGGCAACTATACAAATGTCATAGATTAACGATTAAGGTAAACTAAACAATAATGAACAATATAAAAAAACAAACACGTATGTAGTGTATAGAAATTAGAAAGGTTTCCCTATTAATTGAAGTGCTTTACAGGACCTTCATGGCTTTTCTTTTCTTCTAAAAATCAAACTTGGTAGTTTATGCCTCTTCTCGGATTTTTTGTACACCTCAAATTCATATTAAGGTTTAGTTTTTATAGAGTCTGGAATTTAGTTGATACGACATATCGAAAGAGTTCAATATGGCGTATTGGGGGTTCTTGGCATGGGATCCATGATTATTATATTCCAGAATATTCCATGACTTGTACTTGAATATGGTGTTTGGCCTCATCTGGATACGGCGTATAGATCTTTCCTTCGTAGATGCTGAGTGAAGTTTAGGGTACAGATGCGCCGTATCTTCCTTGATTGATATAACATATGGGTTGTCAGAATAGTAGTCTTTATGATTTCTTTGTTTAAGCTCCAAAATGCGTACCTTTTGATTAACTTTCACTCTTTGCTTGATAAATACTGCAAATCATAATATAAGCAACTCAGTACCAATTCATGAATAAATAATGTAAAACAGGAAATTTAGCTGGGATAAATGATGCTATAAAATAGACGTTATTTGATGCCATCAAATATCTCCCCACTTGAATCCTACTTGTCCTCAAGTAAACTTTAAAAAACTAATGAAAATGCATCCCCAACCATGGTTTAAGATTTTTCTTTTAAGCAAATTTTTTTGTTTAATTGCTAGCACACAACCAAACACCTCACGAAGTAGGAAAATGAAAACACTCAAATCACTCAACTAATCTATGTGATAACATTTAAGTAATTCACTCAATTACTCGGTCTTGATGAGTATTCTATCATAAGCTTGGCAAGGATACACATATCTACCACTAAAGCTAACAACTAACAAGTCTAAAAAGGTAAATTGGGTTAAGGTTTAAGGGTTGATCATTCTTTCTAATCTCTATTGATACCAATATTCTAGAAAAGGAGACAAAACCACAAATGCACACCCAAATCCATGACCGCGACACTTGTGATTGCTCACTCCTTAACTCAAATAAGCTAAACAATAGGACTAGTAATCTTCTCCAATAGTAGTAAACCAACAAGGGCGACAAAACCACACATACACAGACATATCCATAAATGAGACATATGTCATTCCTCACTAACGCATTCGAGTAAAACCAAAGGTCGGGATGAAAAATGATATAGGGTATGAATAAGGGTGACAAAACCATGCATACACATTCAAATCCATGAATAAGACACATATGATTGCTCACTCCCTTATTTGAGCAAACCAAAGATTAGGGATTAGCTATGGGAAATATATAATTGGTGTAAATATAAAACCAAAACAAGTAGATTAAGTCCAAACAAATAAAGAACAGTGTTGCTAGCTAATTTCCCGACCATACCCATGAACAAGACACAAAATCACAAACTAACTCACGTTTTAACACGGAAACTCACGCTTTGGGTAGACACAAATTAGACTCATATATGTCTTCATCACAGATCAATAAAAACAAACCTTAATTAGCGTTCCTATAATGGGCAACTCCCAATCATTCATAATATATATATACTATACAACAATAGTGGCGATATCTACCACTTGATACAAAAAGTACATAATTTGTTTATATTGCGACCAACTAGAAATAATATACAACAAAACTTTACATCGTTGGTTTATAAGACGTACCAACGAATAATCAATCATCATAAATAATAGAATCGGTTAAGTTTAGACTAACTGATTATCTAACAAAGTTTCTATTTTTCTCACTCTCTTTTTTTTTTGTATTTTTCTGCTTTTTATATTTTTTAAACTACCATAAAACAAAATTGGGTGTAAATTTTCACAACTTCACGAACATGATAAATCTGGATTCTATTTCCGATCATACTAGTGAAAGTAACAAACACACAAAAAATAAAAAAACTACTACTTTCACATTCCCATTGCATTGTGCAATTTTCCAACCTAAACATAGATAGAAAATATGCACATGAACACAGGAGATACAATAATTTACACAAAAGAAACTAGCAACCGATTAAGGACTTAATCTATAGGGAGGCTAACGTGTAAAGGTGTAACGAAAAAAATATTTAGTGGTGTAAGAAAAAGAAAGGAATGGCTCAGCAGGTTTTTCTAGGGGTATCTTACTCTAAAAATGAGAGTAAACAAAAGGGTTTATACATGGGTTAACTAACTAATGTGGTTAGTTAAAAACACAATATGTATAGGCTTTTTGGTGTAATCCTAGAAATTTACCACTTTAGAAAGGTCACTCCATCTATTAAAAATAGTGCTTATTATTATGGTCTTGAATAGTATACCAAGCCAAGTTCTAAAGTTTACTATAGTCACCAGCACACTCATATTTTTGTGGAATTTAGGGTAAAAATTAGGAAACGGATAAGGTTAAATCCTCATAATATGGAAATTTAGGTTATGTGTGCAGGTCATGTAACTAATAATTTCTTAAAAATATGTTAATTTTTTTAAATTTGAGTATAAATTAGGCATATTAATGTAAAAATAAGGACAAGTAATGTTCTAATTCTCCTCCCCCCACTTGAGATATACAACGACCACGTTGTATAAATATAACATGAAGAACAAGAAATTAAAGAATTAGAACAAAAAACTCCCCTGAGTTGCTTGGTATGATCCTCCATGTTGCGTATATGAGCAAGAATGTGTTGTAAATGCGTCTGAATACCAGCATGACTACAACACACATAGAATTCAAGAAAATAAGCACTCCAAATTCATTCATCTCATTCAGTAAGGTTCCTGTATTAATGCTCAGAAAACAAAAGAAATTCTATCTCCGAATAATCGATGGTTAGAAAACAAAACCTAAAAACAAAAAATAAATTTGTAAAAGAAGTCGATACACTGTATCCATGTTTCTGGATACACAGTATTGAAACCTGTATTAAAAATCCTAAGTACGGATCATAGGTCAAATACACTGTATTCGTTTAACGAATACGCCGTATCAACAGTCTGGTAAGACAGACTCGATAACAAAATTGAAAATACATTTCGGGTTGTCTCCCGACAAGCACTTTTGTTTACAAGAAAGTCTTTAAGTTAGACTTGCTCCAGCTTTATCCCATCTTTATAAAACAACTTAGGGTCGAACGGGATGCCAAATGGCACATATAATTTTTTAATAAGATTTATTAGCATCCTATCGTTAAGATAATTTCAAATTACAGTATTAATACATAATTCTTTGATAAAGGTATTAGTTTTGAAAACTTTACTGGATGTATCCTGACTTATTTTCCAAAGTTTATTTTACCCTTGTGCATAGGTAGCGATATCGATTCTTATTATATCATGTAATGGTTTGATAGAAATATCCCCTGAAGATTGTTTGATATCGATTTTATCATCATCATTGTCCGTATCTAATTTTGAATCTTTTGACAGTAATTATGTTAAAAGGAAATAGACCATTATATGATATAACATTGTATTACTCATCATCATTTTCGGACAACGATGTTTCATTTTTCAAATTAATTTCATTAATATGCTGAGGACTTACCGTAGGTTCAGATGAGAAATCTGATTTAGATGCCAATGCATCATTGTAGACTATAGCTGGGAATTCCGTTTCAAAAAATCTTAAGTAGTGAACATCTTCATCATACCAGATCTTACCATATGTAGCAGTTTCCCATTTATACACCTTACCGTTTCTAAGAGCTTTCTAAGTTTCAAGCTGAACATATTCTTCCATAGTAATATCGGGGTCGTCTATTTCCTGTAATAAATTTGCTAGGAAAGAAAAAGGTCAAATAGACTAATACGTCCTATTGATGTTTAAAGTCTATTACGCTGTATTGGTTTAGAAAAATATTTATACGCCGTATCCAAAGGGATGAATACGCCGTATTCAGTTTTCGACCAGAATATAGACAACAAGATCATTAATGCAAACAAACACACAAAAATGCAAAATATACAATGCAAACTATTCTAAGTTAAACTAAACTAAAAATACCAATAAACAAGAATTAAACAAACCACGGCAACGGCGCTAAAAAAATTGATGTATCGTTGTGCGTATGTAATTTGTTATTCAAGTTTTACTATATATATTTTGCCGACTTTACCTATTAACAAACACTAACGGGCAATGTACCCGATCAGTTGTAGGTTCGTTGGTAAGTAGGGTGTCGATCACTAAGAGCGAATGTTAATACTTAAGTCTATCGGTATTTTAGTTATCTAAGTTAGTCCTAATCTATTCTATTTTAAATCTAAGTTAAACCTAAACTAACGCAAAAAGGGGGATTTCAGCCTGAGAGACTGGCACGAGTTTTAGTTTACTTAAACTAAGAGGACGACGATTAATACACACAAGTTGATAGACAGAAGATAAAAAAGAGGTCGAGTCTAATGTAAGGAAAACGTACTAACCATGTTGTTAGCCTTACTATTTTGTAAAGTTGGCATCTTACACATGAATTGGATTATTTATTAATGCTGCGTGATACGCATGGGTTACTTTTATTATTTAGCCATAGTTATGTTATACTTGTCATATAATTACCCCTCATGGCTCTCCATGAGGGGTGGGGAAGAATAGTGTAACACCCCCAAAATGGGTCGCAGCGGAATAAGGATCCGGGGCATGTTACTTCAAGATCAACAGCACAAGATA
>BQNB010088396.1:0-27674 GCA_026074375.1 Tanacetum coccineum | reverse complement strand
TTTAAAAAGGATATTACAAGATTAAAGTGAAATTAAGCTAAAACTATCCTAAAAGCTACGGGTAAAAAAAAAACTAGATATGCCGTGTGTGTGAGAATGAGGTCCTATTTATAGCTGAAGAAAGAAGATTCTAGCCCTCTGAGCGCCCATCAATCTCTGCCATCCAATCAACCAATCATTGGGGCTAAGATTTTAGCCGTTGGATCAATAAGTGACCTCACACGGATTGCCAACGTGGCAATCCGTTTGAGGCTCACTTGTGCTTCTTTTCTGAATGATTTAGTACAAAAACCCACTACTATTTGTGCTTCTTCCATTGATGACGTGGCTTCTTTGGCTTGAGAGTTAATGAAGACTATTGATTTGACCTCTTTGACCCTGCCATTGTGCTTGAGAGTTCTTGAATTGACTTCCTTGCCCATTAATTTTCATAAGCCCTTTGTTTTTTTGACTGTGGGTAAAATGGGACGACGATGAATAGTAACTAGCCTTCGCGCCTCTTTTTGACAGTTAAAATCGTTGGACTTTGGAATAATTGCACAAATGGTCCTTGTTTTCTTTCTCCCCTTTTCGAGTTATAAATGACTTTCGAAAATAGCAAGTTTGGCCCTTGTGGTTGTTATAAAAGGAAATGGGCTAAGTTAAATGGGCTTTTGAGATCCGGGTGAGGCCCATTTAGGTTTTTAAGGCCCGTTAAGAGGAGAGGGGCTATCCTTGGACTTTTGTGAAACTTAGAGGGTTAAAATGGAATATTGTGGGGCTTGTTGACTTTTGTTGACCATCTTTGACTGACTTTGGCTGATTTTAACTGAGGCTTGGCTTTTCTGGCTTCGGCTTTGAATCTTTGGCTTCTTTTTGAACTCTTCTGATTCTCGTGTCCGTGCTTGCTCGTTTTTGACTGTTTTCTTGTGACTTTTGACTTATCCGCACCTGCACACACAAAACACAAATACAAGCATATTTTTGCTATTTTTGGTCTGTTTTGGGTTTAATTGGGTCATTTTAAGCATAAATGGATATGTGTATTCTACACTTATCAGTCTCACATTAGATGACGATCCTTGAGAAGTCGAGTCTTCATGAAGAGATTCATGAAGTGGATCATCATGAAAATGTGGTGAGTTGCCATTTTCATCACAATGGCCGTGTACTCAGTAATGCCGACAAATTTATCAAAGGATAGGGCACTTTGCCCGCGACTGTAGAAGTTCTGGAAACGCTAATGTTGCTAATGCTCAGAGGTACAACAAGGCAATTCCCAAGGAATGGTTGTTTTGAATTTGGAGCTTTAGGACATTTCAAGAGAGAATGTCTAAAATTGAAGAATAAGGATGGGGGAAATGGGAATGCACAAGGCTGGGTATACGCAGTTGGAAATGCGGAGAAGAATGGGAATGCATCAAGGAACCTGTACTCAAATGTCGTCACGGGTACGTTCCTCTTAAACAACCGCTATGCATCTATCTTATTTGACACTGGTGCCGATAGAAGCTTTATATCTACTGCGTTTAGTTCCTTGATTGACATCGCCCCAACTCCATTAGAAAATAGTTATGACGTCGAATTAGCTGACGGGAAAATAGTCGGGATAGACACTATTGTACGGGTTTGCACTTTAAATTTCTTAAACCATCCGTTCAACATAGATCTAATGCCCGTAGAACTGGGTAGTTTCGACGTTATTATCGGAATGGATTGGTTAAGAAGGTGTCACGCCGTGATCGTGTGTGATGAGAAACTTGTTCGAATTCCCTATGGGAATGAAACCTTGATTTTTTGTGGTAACGAAAGTAACAACGGCAGAGAATCTCGGTTGACCATTATCTCATGTTCAAAGGCTCAAGAGTACATGGCGAAAGGATGTCATATCTTTTTATCATAAGTATCCGCCAAGAAGGAGGAGGACAAGTCAGAAGGAAAGCAGCTTAAGGACGTACCAATCGTTCGAGATTTTTCAGAAGTATTTCCCGAGGACTTATCGGGTCTTCCTCCAGCTCAACCAGTGGAATTACATATCGAGTTGATTCCGGGAGCCGCACCCGTAGCTCGAGCACCGTATCGATTGGCACCGTCCGAAATGAAGGAATTGTCGAAATAACTGCAAGAGCTTTCCGACAAAGGCTTCATAAGACCTAGTTCCTCACCTTAGGGAGCCTCGGTCTTGTTCGTCAAAAAGAAGGATGGGTCATTCAGGATGTGCATTGACTACCGGGAGTTAAATAAGCTAACAGTAAAGAATCGTTATCCACTCCCGAGGATCGACGATTTATTCGATCAACTCCAAGGATCCAACATTTATTCAAAGATAGATTTGAGATCGGGTTATCACCAGCTTAGAGTACGAGAACAAGACATCCCAAAGACGGCATTCTGAACTCGGTATGGTCATTTCGAGTTTCAAGTTATGCCATTCGGGCTAACAAACGCACCTGCGGTATTCATGGACCTTATGAACCGAGTGTGCAAGCCCTACTTGGATAAGTTCGTAATCATCTTCATTGATGATATACTTATTTATTCAAAGGACAAGAAGGAGCACGAAGAACATCTTAAGGCAATTTTAGAATTGCTTAAAAAGGAGAAGTTGTATGCCAAGTTTTCAAAGTGTGAATTTTGGATTCCGAAGGTACAATTTCTCGGTCACGTCATTGATAGCAGAGGTATTCATGTGGATCCAGCCAAGATAGAATTTATCAAGGATTGGGCATCTCCTAAGACACCGACAGAGATTCGCCAATTTTTAGGTCTTGCTGGTTACTATCGAAGGTTTATTGAGGGATTTTTGAAGATTGCTAAATCAATGACGAAGCTTACTCAGAAAGGAATCAAATTTGATTGGGGAGAAAAGGAAGAAAACGCTTTTCAGTTAATAAAGCAGAAGTTGTGCAGTGCGCCAATTCTGGCTTTACCTGAGGGAAGCAAAGATTTTGTGGTCTATTGTGATGCTTCACACAAGGGTTTAGGTGATGTATTGATGCAGAGAGAGAAGGTGATTGCCTATGCTTCTCGACAATTAAAAATTCATGAGAAGAACTACACCACTCACGATTTAGAACTTGGATCGATGGTGTTTGCTCTAAAGATATGGAGACATTATCTATATGGAACCAAATGCACCGTGTTCACCGACCATAAAAGTCTACAACACATTCTTGACCAAAAGGAGCTTAACATGAGGCAACGCCGTTGGCTAGAATTGCTAAGTGATTACGATTGTGACATCCATTATCACCCGGAGAAGGCAAATGATCGTTTAAAATCAATATATAATATACGTATAATATATAAGTATAAAGAGAATTACTAAAAATCCTTGAGGACAAAGATTAGTAGCAATTTCTACACGAAAATATCACACGTAAGAAGCCGGTAAGTGATTACCGGGTCGTTTTCCTAAAGATTTATGAAATTGAGACCACGTTTGTTATTTGGACAATGATTTGAATTGGTTCGAAGATGATTTGTTTTCTAAAATCCTAAAAGTGAGCAAATAAAGGAACAATTAAACCTAACTTTAATAACGGGAAATTAAACTTTAACTAAATATGTAAAACGGGAATCCTAAACGGGACCTAAAAAAACCTAAATTATCAAAATTAAGCCTAAAATGATCTTTTTTGTTTTTATAAGTTTTAATTGACTAAAAAGCTAAGGCAAAGAAAACTAGACCAAAAACGAAGGTGTTTAAAGCTAAAAACGTGAAGAAAACAAGAACGGGAATCAATCCCGTTCTTTAAAAATCAAAATTTTACAATTTAAACCCTACGAACGCAAATCTAATTTTCCTAAGTCCTAAATGTTAAAAGAAAATTTTCAAAAAAAGAATTATATTTTTTTACTTTTTTATAATTTTTTATGAATTAAAAATGATTTTAACAAAATTAAATGTTTAAAAATACTAAACTATTTATAAAAATCCTGAAAAAATTACGAAAAATAGCTTGAACAATTAAGAATCTAGGAAAAATAAGCTTGGAAACACAGCTTATCGAATAAGCTATGAAATAAGCCAAAACAGCCAGAAACAGCAAACAAAAGACATTTTGAAAATCAAATAAGCAATTAAAAAGTTACCTGAAAAAGCTACTTGCTACTGATTAACTATGTTCTTGATTTTTTTTTAAGAAAAAAAATCACGCTAGCATAAAGGCCGCACCTTATGAGGCACTTTATGGCTAAAAATGTCGATCACCTGTGTGCTGGGCCAAAGTTGGGGAAGCCAATGATGGTCCAGAATATTACATCCTAAGAAACAACGGAAAAGATCGTTCCTGATTCAAGCCAAAGAATTTAAGTGCTAGCGATCGCACAAAAAGAGTGTTACTGATTTGAAGCGGAAGCCCATGGAGTTTGAAGTTAGGGATAGGGTTATTCTTAAGGTCTCACCTTGGAAAGGGGTTGTACGATTCGGTAAGCAAGGTAAGTTGAACCCGAGATATGTCGGACCTTTCAAGGTGTTAGCCAAAGTTGGGAAAGTTGCCTACAGGCTAGAACTTCCTCAAGAGTTGAGCAGAGTTCATCATACTTTCCATGTGTCTAATCTAAAGAAATGTTACGCTGACGAACCATTAGTCATGCCGTTAGAAGGAATTCACGTGGAAGATAAGCTCCAGTTTGTGGAAGAGCCCGTTGAAATCATGGAATGGGAGATCAAACGATTGAAGCGAAGCCGGATACCATTGGTTAAGGTTTGCTGGAACTGTAGGAGAGGTCCTGAGTTCACCTGGGAACGTGAAGACTCGTTCAAACGGAAATACCCATAGCTTTTCATAAACCGGGCTTTGCCATCCACTACAAGGCCTTAAGCTTTGAGGACAAAGCTCTTTTAATGGGTGGAGACTGTAACATTTCTCAAATTCATGTCATTTTACGACTCCTATTATTCGTTACTATTTATTTTGGTCCAATACGCGTTTACTTTTAATTTAACTTTTAAGCTAAATCGCGTAGACTAGAAATAATCATTTAACGTAAACGGTCACCAAATAAATTAAGGTTTATGTCAAACAAGTGTTATATAGTTATTAAGAAGATAATTATTAACTTTGCGTATTTTATTTTTTTATTGGTCACGTAAAAGGCTTACGTCTCGCAATAAAATACATTTGGACACACCTCGGAAATACCTAGACTTACCTAGACTCAAACCAATACCCATTTTTAAACCTTAAACACAAAATTAAATCAATTCTTGTGTTAATTCTCCACTAGGGCCGAATATTGAGGACAAATTGTTCGTTCATCATCATCTTGATCATTATCATCTTCGTCTTTGCCTATGTTTGCTTCATCATCATCATCTTCTTCATCACTAAACTTCTAAGAAATTTGCTCTTCATCAGATCCATATATAGGTACATCAATGTAGGATCCCGTATTCACTTCATAACATATATCATACACGAATCAAACTAGAAAAGAGAAAGAGAGTGAGTTGTTTTAGAGAGAGAAAGAAGAGAGAGAGAGAGATGAGAGAGTTTATGGAAAGTGGAATTATTTAGAATGAAACAACTAACTCTTTTCTAAATAGAAAAGAGTTTATATACCCCGTCGCGTTAAATGACGCGCGGGATATTTTACTAGGACCCGGGCTTGGGTTTTGCTTGGGATTAAACCCGAAACATATACAATATTAGATTAACTATCGAGCCCGATTCCCGATATTATCCTATTACAACATTAACTAATTAAAGACCGAAGCTCCATCGTAGAGTGACCGAACTTCCTTGTTCGACTCAATAAATTGAGGCTAACAATCTCCCCCGAAGTGAGGTCTTGAACACGGGAACGAGCTTCCTTTATTGACTCAATAAAATTGAGGCTAACAATCTCCCCCAAAGTGAGTTCATTGATGACACTCCTTCATGAGATCAGTGAGATTGCTTTTGTCGTTTAAGCTCGAGTGTTCTTGGTCTTTGTCTTTGTTATTTGTTGTAGGCTTGTTCCTTCATGCTTTGCGATCGGCTAAGCCATCTTGCGATCTTGTGTCTTTGACCAACATGCTCATACTATTGCATTATCTTGAAAGCTTTATTTCAGAGTTTGCGGAAGTCTTTGTCTTTAAATCTTGAGCTTTCTAGATAGTATGTCTTCGTAGATTGAGCATTTGAATGGGATTGAGGTTGCCGTTACCACCGTTTGACCTGCAGGTTTACGTTAGTGATAAACGAGAAAATTGATTTGAAAATCAATCGACGTGTCACTCGTTAAAGAGTTTTTGTAACACATCGAGAGTGTCATGTTTTTATCAAAATTCATCAACCGTCAATTCATTTACTGGACCAAATCGATATCCAGTTGTCACAAGTTTGATTCATATAGAATCTCGCAAGTCACCTACCAAGAGCTTGTTTGATGCTGGCTCAAGCAGGATTTCCATCTTCATTGTGAATACATTAGTATCACTCGGATGTTCTGGCAAATATCACAATGATATTGCGTAGGACTCTTGATAACAGCTTGTGAACTTGATGATGTTCAACAAGTGTTTGAAATGGAATGTGTCCTAACGAGATTTTTATTGATCTCTTAGCTCTAGACTCGATTAGTGCATTTTGGTTTTAGTACTCGGAGGCTGGAGCATATTGCCACCTATTCAATATTCAACATCTCGAAAAGTGAGATGTCAATAGATAACGTTTGTATCTCCCGGACCAATGAGACAATTTCTATTGAAGAAACCCATGGCTTGAGAAGGTTTTGCATTATGCATCACTAACATGGTTCCATGATGTCGTTTTCAATGTCAGCAATCAACTTGTGATTCTGACAGCATATGTATTGACCCGGTTTCTGCCTTAAGTTGTGTGGAGGGCTTCTTTCTTTAGACCCTTTATCCATACATTTCTTTTTCATTCTTCAACGCCTTCAATGCTTACCAAGACGTCATTACTAACACCTTGTTGTGATTGTTCCAGTGTTAACTCAATCTTAGTCGGCATTATTCCCATATACATTCATCTCCAATCATACCTAAGGACTGCTATTTCTAACTTTGGATTATCCTTGGGTAGATCCTCTGGTTCTGGTTGGATCATAGGATTGATTCCTAACCTAACCACCTTATGACTTCAGAATCATCGTGAAATTAAGATGTTGTTGGGTATAAGATCGAACCATAAAACCTTTTCTTACTATTCAGCACATTGAGTCGATTAGATCATATTTTAAATACATTTTCTCCCCTTATTTTAAATAATAAACACTTAGTTTTTGAAATACCTTGTGATTAAAATATGTCTTGAAAATTCCGTGGGAGAAAATATTATCAGCATGAATGGTTTGGAACATTTTGATAATGTTTTGAATACATAAGAATTGTCGATGTTGATGTATCCAAGAACATTAAAACTTTGTTTTTCGAAAAACTCCCCCTCAAAAATAGGACCAATTGAAAAATTGTTGTCTTTTGAAAACATTGTGAGGGTTGGAGTGTTGAACACACAATTTTGAAAGATTATGAATTGTCATCGAGAAATTCTTGAAAAATTGTGTTCAACTTTTTGAAAAACCAGATGTTAGAGGACTTCTCTTCTAACGGTAAGGGTAAGCGCACTGAAACGTACACTATCCTTTTTCTTGAGCTAAAAACATTGAATGTCTTGTAAGAACAGCTCAAGACCGAGAAACGTTAATTTTCTCGTTGTGAGGATAAGTTATAAACCTTCCTTTATTTGAAGTCCGGGTTATGTACTGACATTTGCACATAAGCCATTTAGAAAATTAGAAATGACATGTTTTGAAACTATTTGCAACTCTCGCTCGAACTTCATTTACACACCCGTGTCAATGTTAATCGACATTTCTAAGCACGTAAATGTTATCGATTCCAAGAGACATGTCGAGAAGAATCTTTTTGGAAATTTTCTGATTTTCTGATTTTGTATTTTCTTTTTGAAGTTTTATATTTTTGTATTTTGCTTTTCTCAAAAATATGTACATGGTGATGTTTGATGATGATATCAAGCAGTCTCATTTGTCAGAACCTCCAATTCCGCTGGAGTCAAACATCTCATACCAATCCTTCTGACAAGATACTTAAACCGATCCTCAGGAAGGGCTTTCGTAAACATGTCAGCTAATTGGTATTCAGTTCTGACAAAATATAATTCAATTATACCATTTTCAACCTGTTCCTTTATGAAATGATACCGAGTATGGATGTGCTTTGTCCGTGAGTGTTGTACTGGGTTGCATGAGATTGCTATGGCTGACTGAGAGTCGCAATACAACGGTATTTTGTTGTAGTTGAAGCCATAATCTTGAAGTTGTGTCCTCATCCACCCTTTACTGAGCACCAACTTGCAAGAATAAACGCCACATACTCTGTCTCTGCTGAAGACATTGACAGTGCAATTATTGTTTCTTTGACATCAGCTTACAAGTTTATCACACAAGGGAATGTATCCCTCAGTAGTGCTTTTCCGAGTATCAAGGCATCCGGCATGATCAGCCGTTCTGAAAAATGCTTGTTAGTTCAAATGGCAGAAATCTTGAGATACCAAAGTCCCACATGTTTATGGTAAACCTTTAGGTATTTAAAGTATTCTTTTAACCTCTTTGTGGTGTTTTTCAGTCGGTCGTGCTTGATAACGTGCACAATAGCATACTGCTTGCACTATGTCTGGTCTCTGATGTCACAGTACTGAGTGAACCCGATTTTACTGCGATTATCAGATTGATCTACGGGTTCCTCCATCAAAATCTACATACTTAGTTGGGTTTTGTAGCCAATGGTGTAACATATGAGTGACAGGTTGTAATTTTATGCTTTTTCAGAATCTCTAAAGCGTTACTTGGCTGATTGATTTAAAAATACCCTTTGGGGACTGTGGTTCTGAAGTCCTAAAAAGAATTTCATCTCCCCATTAAGGACATTTCAAATCTACTGTGCATTAATTTTTAAAGCGTTTGAATATTTAGGATTCCGAGCGGCGATCAAAAATTATTGTCATCCAATGTAAAATTTGCACAAGCTCGAATATCCTCTCACGTATTTTATCTTGAATAGAGGTGGTCAATTGTACTTTAGATAAAGCTTTGGACATCAGGGATGGTTGCTAGTTCATCGTACCAGGCTCTTGGAGCTTTCTTTAATCCTACAAGCTTTCCTTAGAAGGTTAGACTTTTTCTGGTGATCTGTATCAAACGAACCCTTCTGGCTTGAGCATATTAAACTCCTCCTTCAATGGACCTTAGAAATGCCGTTTTCAAGTCCATTCTGATAGATTTGGGGAAAGATTGTGTGCCGGCCGTGGGCAACGAAAATCGAACTGCTTCCAAGCGAGCAACTGGAGCAAATGTTTCTTCAAAATCAATTACCCTCTTCCTGAGCAATAAACCTTTAGCCACAAGTCGTGCTTTGTTGCGAATTTCAAGTCTGATCTTCATCCTTTTGTTTCGTCCATAATACAAATTTAGCTTTATAATCATTCTTGCAAATGGTTTGTAGACTAGTTCCCAGTTTTTGTCTGTCGATCTGTATGAAGTTTCATCTTGCATTGCTTCAATCCATGCAGAATCGCCATTGCCTCCTTAATGTTCTTCGGTTCCAAACAATACTCCGTGAGTTGCGAACATACACATTTCAGGATCTGTGCAAGCTGTCGTCTTGTTTGAAACTGGCATGGATGGATTTCACGAACTTGTTATAATGATGATCTCTGGTCCATCGGAAATTCTTGACTTTGTGGTTGAAATGAATGCACATCGGTATTTATCAATGTTGCGTGAGGAAGACTCACCAAATTTTCTTGTACCCGACTGTACAAAAGGTATTGACAAATTCAGCTTACTTGAAACGACTGCATTCGGTGCTTGATCATTGTTGTTTTTCCACAGCGTGACCGTTTGTTGGTTTGTATTATTTCTTCAGTTAAAGGACTGAAGAGAAACTTATAACCCTGATGTGACCGAAACTGTCTTTTCTGCTGAAGGGAACAACATGTTGTCTTGGCGGGCGCGGGGTCAGAGTTTGTAATTTCTGACGCCTTTTGTCCTTGAGGAACGATGGCCTGAAGAGACATTGTTCAACAGAATTCTTCTTGTCGTTTTGGTGCGAGGTTTCTAAACTGATGTGATAAGCCATCATTAGAACATTGAGGAACGGGGCTGAAGTGTTATTTTCAGCATACACCATTAATCGTTGACGACCGGAGGATAGACTCTGTTGTGGTTCAAAAGTCTTTGACATGAAGTTCCGAGGGCTTTTGAAACTTCTGTGTTCAAAGTCTTTGGACATTGAAGACCGAGGCTTGAAACGCTGTTGTTCAAAAGTCTTTGACATGAAGACGAGGCTTGAAATGATGTGTTCAAACGTCTTTTGACGTGAAAGACGAGCTTGATCTGGTTGCGTTAAAACGTCATTTGTGAGCATCAGATCTAAATTCCTTGATGCCTGTTTTTTGATGTTTTCTTTCTTTTCGCAACCAACTCTGAGTACTTCCTCTGTAAGGATTTGATCGATGTACCTGTAATTAAGAGAGTACCTGCCACTATGACATTAAGAGCTTGTTTGCTTTCACAATTGGTTTAGGGATTATCTGCATTTGAACCATTTGGGTGTTCACTTTCAACCTTTGTTGTGCTAGAGACATTGCCTTTCCTGTTGGAATCATCTAAAGACAAACAGTCTTGTGATTCTACCAGTTGGTTGCCAATATAAGACAAGATCTAGGGAATTGTTGTTTTGCTCATGCACAGTTGTTGTCTTTCTGAGATTGAAAACCTATGTCCTTTTGGATAATGTCTTTTGGTTCGTTGCAAACCTTTTTGCTCTACGGGGGTTTGTTTTATTTCTTGTCTGTATTGGGATGGAACCTTAGCACTGCGTGTTGACTTCTTTTAGGAATTTTATTACCCTTGCGTCATGATTGGCATAATAAAGGACATTTCTGACATGTCGAGCAACAAAATGTTTGGGTCAGAAATTTTTAGGGATCCTAGCATGTGTCTTTTTCTTTGCATTAATCTAGGTAGTGATTTTGAAAATGTCGTTGAGCTATACTCTAGATGAGCTTGGTGCAATCATGTGAATGAGGTTTTGCTAGCAGGGCAGATTCTCTTCTCTTAGGCTGATAATGTGTAGTGACTGGTTTTTAACTAATTGTTGTTCACATCAGTACTTGGGAGGCAAACCGTTGGTTTTGGAATTCTAGGTTTATTTAGACTTAATACGCCTAGATCGGTTGTCTAACACGGATTGGTTTTTGAGTGGTTGTCCGGGTTTTACAAAGATTGATGGTTTTGTTAAAATTTGTATTCACACATTTTACTGTTAATTTCGTAAATCTTTTTTTATTGCTGCATAATGTTATAAACACTTTTCTGAATTGAGCTTTGAAATTTATCATTAGTTGCAATAATAGTAGATGGTGTGTTATTTGGTCTAGATCTAGTGTCTTGTTAGAATCATAACATTTCTTTGTATTGGCGGGGGAATTATGGATATGGGGCAGTGGTGGTTAGGTGAATACGGGTGGGGAACATTGGGAGTGGGGGTAGGGGGGAATGGTCGAGTGGGATAGGGGTTAAGGGGAGGATTGTAAGGGTGAGGGATTTTTGGGTAGGGGGGGAAAGGTGGGGTTTTATGGGGGGGGAGGTTGTAATAAAGTGGATACAAAGCAAGTGGAGTGGGGGATATTGGCATGTTGGCCTGTAGTGTGATTAACTGACCTACCCATCATGCACCCAACCCCACTGCAGAACTTATGAACATGGAATTGTTTCATACTATCATTTCACGTTCAACTCCTCAACTATTTTATCTGGTTCCCCACACACATTTTCATTTAATTTGTAGTTCCAAGATAATACAATGTGCTTCGAGTTTTTGCAAAATCTTTTTGAAACACTGAGGCAACAGTCGTTTTGGAGACATAACTTTTTCAGACTCGAGTTAATTGATTGAGAGTTCAATTGTCTTGTCATCAGTTAATTTAGCAGGCAAACAAAACGGACATAGTCACTGACATTGTTCAGCATTCTGGTCAACCTCTCCTTCATTATTGAGTCCGGGTTGCTCAGTATGCTGTTGTCTGTAGCCAAAGAAGATATTGGATGTCAGCAAGTACGTTTGTACCCTCAGCCTTTGGCGGCTTACATTATTTATGGGTCTTGTTATCTGCATCATACAACTTGTTGCATCATTCCCTGATCTGGCTGCTTGGATCTGCTCTTTTGATTCTGTACTATTGCTTTCAATGATAACTGAAAATAGCATTCCAATGCATCCAACAATGAATACTCGTATCAGTCTTTGCCTTCTGTTGATGGATTTGTCTTTCATTCACCCTTCTTTCATTACTCAATTTTATGTTGTGACCTCTTCACCAATCGACTTCGTAACAGAATACCTTGTGTTGGGAATCAGTGTGTAACGGAATTTGGATTCGTGAGATCGGTGTATTGTAGGAATTTGTTGCGTATCAATGGTCATCATATCATCATCCAATAAAATCGTGACATTGATGAACATCTGATAAAACTGTGTCTGGAGTACTTTAATAGCAGACCATGGATCCAATCTCTTGAAATTCTTGCGTTTGTCAAGTTTGCTTTTGTAAGTTGATCATGTACACAAGAACAATTGTGCACTGATGAAAGTACCTTAGGATTTGACCAAGAGTTATTGCAAAATGCGAGTTTTTAAATCCTTCTTCTGGTATTCGACTTCCCTTTCTAAGTCGTTGTTTGGAAATACCACTTGAGGTGTGAATGAAGTTCGTTGAAAGATACCATGCAACTAGTCTTTTTGATTTTTGCCTTGAATAGTTGCTTTTGTTGTATTTCCGAACTTGAACCGAGTAAGGTATCTTCTTTCCATTTTATGTGTATTGTGAAGGTGTAAAATGATTTGGTCTGGATCTTAAGTGGATATGATGTGATTGTTGGAAGTTGTGGTTTTTGTAAAGCAATTCACACGTTCTCGGATTTTTCTCGTCTATGATTAAAACGATAATGAATTAAACGGGATTTTACAGAATCAAAAGAAAAACCTGTGACATGAATGGATGAGGAGATCAGCGGCGAAAAATTCCAAAAAAAACTGAAATGATTTGTCAATTTTCTCATAGAAGAAAACAAGCTTATTTGGGACTCCGAAAAAATCCTTAACCTGCCAATGGGTGGTTTCTATTGCGTTGATTTGTCTGTTTTTCTCTTCGTTTTGAGATGGTCACGGGCCTAAAACGGAGTTAGGATCAAAAGTATGGCGTTTTACTGAAACCCTTTTCGTCACACAAAATTTCAAAAAAAAATTTCGTTCGGTCCCAAAAAAATTTGCTCGTTCGATCAAAAGTTCCGCTCGTTTCGATCGCTAGTTCGATCGCTCGTTAGATGCTTCCGTTCGATCGGTTGTTCGGTCCGCTTGTTCGATCGATTGTTCGAGTCCGCTCGTTCGATCGATTGTTCGAGTAGCTCGTTCGATCTGATTGTTCGAGTCGCTCGTCCATCGATCGATTGTTAGAGTTCCGCTTGGTTCGATCGATTGTTCGAGTCAGCTCGGTTCGATAGCTTTGATCGGTCCGCATCTGTTCGATCGCTGAGGTTTTCCACTCGTTCGACGTTGAGGTGTTGCTCAGTGATATTGTCTAGTTCGAGTCCGCTTGTTCGATCGCTGCATTTGTCCACTAGTTCTGATCACAAAAATTTTCCACTAGTTTCGATCGATCGTTTTCTCGCTCGTTTTTCACGGTTTGGTGCCACGTTTTGCTGCTCGCTTTTTCTCTTTCTTTGCACCTGTTGTATCACCTAAACGAAACGCTTCCAAACTCCCGAATCCACTTGGTTATAACAACAAAACAAACCCACGAAATCAAATAGGCTTTATACCAATTAAAACAAACCACGAGTATCCACCCCGAGGGCGATTGATACCAATTGTTAGGATAAACCGATTAATACTTCATTTCATAACACGAACACGGGGAAAGAAAAAAGGAAAAAGAGATAGAGTGAGAGACGAAATGGAGAGAGAGAAGATGAGAGTTTAGAGAGAAAAGAAAATTTTAGTTTATGAAAAGATTAGACACTAAATACTAAAAAAATAGATATTTTCTAATGAAAAATTTCTATTTTTATATTTAGATATTTTAGAAAATATTGAATCTTATTATATATACCCCTACTCATTTTAATGTGACAGCGGGGGATATATATCTAGGACCCAGGCTAGGGTTTTTTTTTGCTTTGGGATTAAACCCAAAACATATACATATTAGATTAACTATCGAGCCCGGTTTTCCCGATATTATATTGTTTACATCGTTGGACTTAAATAAAGATCGGAAGCTCCATCGTAGAGTGACCGAGCAGCTAGCTTCCTTGTTCGACTCACTCAATAAATTGAGGATAACCAAATCTCCCCGAAGTGAGGTCTTTGAACACTGGGAGACGAACTTACCTTTATTGACTCAATAAAATTGAGGGCTATCAACTCCCCCGATGTAGTTCATTGATGTCTCTCCTTCATGAGATCACGTGGATGATAGCTTTTGTCGTTTAAGCTCGAGTGTTCTTGGTCTTTTCCTTTCTTATTTGTTGTAAAACTTGTTCCTTCCATGCTTTGCGATTCGGCCTAAGCCATCTTGCGATCCTGATGTCACTTTTGACCAACTGACTCATAGTTTTTTGCTTATATTTGGAAGCTTCAAAATCAGAGATAGCGGAAGTTCTTGTCTTTCAATATTGAAACTTTCTAGATGGTTGTCTTTCGAAAGATTGAGCATTTGATTGGGTTGATGGTTGTCGTTACCAAGTTTGACCTGCAAGTTTATGTTAGTGGATAACCGAGGGGAAAATTGATTTGAAAATCAATCGACGTGTCACTCGTTAAAGAGTTTTTGTAACACATCGAGAGTGTCATGTTTTTATCAAAATTCATCAACCGTCAATTCATTTACTGGACCAAATCGATATCCAGTTGTCATAAGTTTGATTCATATAGAATCTCGCAAGTCACCTACCGCAGTGCTGTTTGATGATGACACTGGAAGGATTTCCATTCGTCATTGTGAATACTAAAGAGTATCACTCTGAATGTTCTGGCAAATATCACAATGATATTGCGTAGGACTCTTGATAACAGCTTGTGAACCTGATGATGTTCAACAAGTGTTTGAAATGGAATGTGTCCTAACGAGATTTTGATTGATCTCTTGGCTTTAGACTCGATTAGTGCATTTTGGTTTTAGTACTCGGAGGCTGGAGCATATTGCCACCTATTCAATATCAACAATCTCGGAGTGAGATGTCAATAGATTACGTGTGTATCTCCGTGACAAATGAGACAAGTTTCTGTTGAGAGAAACCCGAATGGCTGGGAAGGGTTGTGTATTGCATCACTGGGTCCATGATGTCGTTTTCAATGTCAGCAATCAACTTGTGATTCTGACAGCATATGTATTGACCCGGTTTCTGCCTTAAGTTGTGTGGAGGGCTTCTTTCTTTAGACCCTTTATCCACAGTTCTTTTAATTCTTCAACGCCTTCAATGCTTTCCAAAGACGTTAGTACTAACATCCCTTCGTTGTGATTGTTCCAGTGTTGTAACTCAATCTTAGTCAGCATTAGTCCTATATATATTCATATCCAATCATACCAAGGACTGCTATTTATATCTTTGGATTATCCTTGGGTAGATCCTCCGGTTTGGATGGATAATAGGGTTGATTCCTAACCTAACCCACCTTATGGACTTCAGAATTCGTCTTGTGAAAATTAAGATGTTGTTGGGTATATAGATCGAACCATAAAACCTTTTCTTTCTTGTTAGCACATTGGAGTCGATTAGATAATATTTTAAATACATTTTCTCCCCTTATTTTAAGATAATAAACACTAAAAACTAGATATTTTCTAATGAAACAATATTCTATTATATAGTTAGATAGTTTTAGCAAATCATCTAATTATTTATATATACCCCTACACATTTATATGTGACTTGGCGCTGGGGATATTTAACTAGGACCGGGATCGGGTTTTCGCTTTTGGGATTTTAAACCCATAAACATATTCCATATTAGATTAAACTATCGAGCTCGATTCCGATATTATTTTGTTAAAACGGTGACTAAATAAAGTACCGAAGCTCCATCGTTAGTGACCGTGCTTCCTTGTTCCGTCTCAATAAATGAGGCTAACAATCTCCCCCGACACCCGAAGTGAGGTCTTGAACACTTGGGACGAACTTTCTTTATTGATCAATAAATTTGAGGCTAACACTCTCATAGAACAGTTTTTGCAAACTGCTTCTGCAAAGCACACTTGAGAATGGGAGTATGGAAATCAACTGCTAAATAGATGGCAAAGTCAAGGTTGTTTCTGAGGCATCTCATTTAGAAGACATCTCAAGTTAAAGATTTGTTCTTTTTGTTTTGGATGGTATTAGTCTTTGCTTATTAGATATTTTTGAGCAACTTGCTCTAATGGGGTATGTGTCTAATTTTGATAAATTAACTTTTCAAAAGGGACACTTCTCCCCTCAGTGGAAATTTTATAATTATACCATCTCCTTCATGCTTAAGTTCTAAGAAAACAGCTTGGAACAAATTTTGTAGCAATATAGCAACTGCTATCATTTGCCTTGGCTACAACAGAACCTTTATTTTTCCAAAATGGATTTTTGATTGCCATGGTAAAAAACTTGTGATAGTAAGACATAATTTTTGATGTATCTAATGATTAGTACAAATCTTTTTGAATAAGCACAAGAGATTGCTTTTTTCACCTCATAAAGGAATTTATATTGCTCCTACCCTTACACAAAAAAACTTGTTTTGCAATATGACAAAGAGCTGCAAAGGGGTATACTAGGGTGGTCACTTCCTTTGTTTCAAACAATGCTTGATCAGGGTTTTAGATTTTTTCCCATCTGGTGAAGGATCAACAATCCCAGTTGAGTCCCATCATACACCTATCAGTGCTCCATCCACCTCACAACCACCAACTTCACCACCCTCTGTGCAAACAACCCATGTTGCTGAAGAAGCTGCTACCATGTCCTATGATTCACCTCTCCTAAGAGTTCACTAACTTAGAAGTGATGAGGGCAGTATGACACTTAATGAATTGATGGATCTTTGTACCACATTATCCAAGAAAGTGGAGACTTTGGAATCCAACTTAAAGCAGACCAAACTGACATATGGTGCTACTTACACTAAACTCATCATGAAAGTGAAGAAGTTAGAGCATAAAGTAAAGTCAAGCAAAACTAGAAGAAGGGTCAGACTTGTTGTTTTAGAAGATGAGGTTGAGTTGGAGGATCTTCCAAACAGGGGAGGAAGATTGCTCAGATTGATGAAGATGAGGGAATTACTCTAGTACAGATGAGTGCACAGACTCAAGGGAGGCATGAGCATGATTTTGAGGAATCTAATTTTTAGTTTATTACTCCTGAAGAAGATTATACTGCTGAGCCCGATATTAGTACTACTAATGTACCAGTTAATACTGCTGGTGTAAAAGTTAGTACTACCAGCCCTGAAGTTAAAACTGTTGCTGAAAGTTTAGTGTATATCAGAAAAAGTGCAGCAAAAAGAAAAGATAAAGGCAAAGCTATTATGAAAGAAGCTAAACATGTTCAGAAGAAGACAAAGTTGCAACTAAAGCAAGAAAGACTTAGGTTGGAAGAAGCTCTAAGATTGCAAGGATAACTTGATGAAGAAAAAAGGCAAAGGATAGCCAGAGTTCATGAAGAAGCTAGCACTTTCAATGCTAAAGAATGAGATAACATACAAACTCAAATTGAAGCTAATGAAGAGTTAGCACACATGTTACAAGTACAAGAAAGAGAAAGATACTCTGAAGCTGACAAGGCAAGATTAGTTATAGAGCTTATAAATGAAAGAAAGAGAAAATTTGCTCAACAAAGAGCTGAACAAAGAAGAAACAAGCCCATGACTCAAGCTCAGCAAAGGATTTACATGTGTAATTATATCAAGAATATAAGAAGTCACACTCTACAACAATTGAAGAAACTTTCCTTTGATGAAGTCAAGGAGTTATTTGAGACCACAATGAAGAGGGTAAATATTTTTACTCTAATGGAGAGTGATGATACAGTTCCTAAAGTTGTAGCTGGAATCTTAAAGATATATACTGAACAAGAACTTAATCAAAAAAGTTTAAAGAGACAAAAGATAGGAGAAGGCTTAGAACTAGCTGAAGAATCAAAAGATGAACTATCTCAAGAACAACTACAACAGCTAATAATCATAGTTCCAAAAGAAGGGATGAATATTGAAGCCCTACAAACCAAATACCCAATCATTGATTAGGAAGTTTACACTGAAGACTCAAGAAAGTATTAGAAGATTATTAGAGTAGGTAATCATACAAAGGTATATCAGATCTTTAAAGATATACTAAAGAATTTTGACAGGGATGATCTAGTCAAACTATGGAGTCTAGTTCATGAAAGATTCAACTCAACAGAACCTACTAAAGATAAAGAAAGAGAACTTTGGGTAGAGTTAAAGAGGTTGTTTGAACCAGATAATGATGGTACTCTTTGGAAGCTTCAAACGTATATGCATGATCCTTTGAAATGGAGGTTATATGATACATATGTTGTTCATCATATGTCTACAGAGAGAGGGCATGATATTTTCATGCTGGTTGAGAAAGATTATCCATTGACAAGAGCACTTATGACTTTGATGTTGTGTAATAAGCTGCAAGTGGATGAATATTTGTGATGGAGATGAGCTTTTAAAGAAATCTTTTACTAGCAAATAGACCAAGACAATAAAGTGTTTAGAAGCATCCTCTCAGCACAAATGGTTTAATTCAGAGAAACTTGTAGATTTGAATGATAATCACAAGTTTAGGGGAGGATTGTTATGAATTAAGGGCTTCAACAACTTTGTACTGCTGATTCAACTTAGTACTGCCATAAGAAGTCAAGCTTAGTTAGTACAGTCAGTACAAATTGTTAGTACTGCCAGTTTATTAGTACTGTTTGTTATATAGTTAGTACTACTAAAGTGATATGCATGAGTTATATTAGGAATAGATATGCATGATCACTTGATGCGTTTTTAAGCCCATTAGGGTTTTCTTGGTGTATAAAAGGAACTCTAAGGCATGATTCTAGATATCAGTTTTAATATTAGTATTCATAGTTTATTTAGCAATCATAATTCATTTTCTTAGCTATTTTTGTAATTCCATAAATAGTATTCAATATATTGAAAGTTTAGTAAAGATCTTGTTTTACTGTTTCATTGTTCTTTTTAGAATTGCAAACTAGATTCCGCATAGTTTGTGATATTCTCAATCTTAGTTTCTATTATAGTTGTCTTGGATCTATCCAATATAACTAAGATTTAACAAGCTAAGTAAGATCTGTCAAGAAGGGATCAACATACACTGGTTAGTTAACCCTCGTGTAACCCCTTTGCTTACTCTCGCTGTAAGAGTCAGATTCCCTAGAAAAACCTGTTGAGCCATTCTTGTCTTTTTCACACCAAATGTTTATTTCGTTACACCTTTACACCTTAGCCTACCCTATAGTTAAGCCTATAAATCAACGTTTTAGTGCCATTTGTGTAAAGTTTTATAGTTCCTGTGTCAAAGTGAAATTTTATATCTCTAGTTAGGTCGGGAAATTGCATAATACAATGGGAATGTAAAAGTATGTAGCTTATGTATTTTGTTACTTTCACAATTATGTTCTATATCCGAGATTGGTATTGTTATATTATTTAAAAAATGGATAAATGGAAAATTGCATCAAAAAAGAGAAGGAAAGATTGATAGTCGGTTCGTTGATCTTAAAACCGATAAATTACTTGGAGGATCGATTATTCGTTGATATGTGGTAAAAATCAACGATGTATAGTTTTGTATATCTTCTAAAAGTATGTATAAGTATGGATGATTGGGAAGTTGACCGTTATGGGAACGCCAACTTAGGTTGTCTTTGTCATTCAATGATCGAGACGTTTGTGTATGATCGAGACGTTTGTGTATATATTTCTAAGTCTTTATCATGGGAACGGTCGGGAAAGTTACTAGCAACTATATACCTTATTTGTTCAGGCTTAATCTATTTGTTTTGTGAATTTTATTTAACAACAATTTATTTCCCTTTCCTAACAACTAACCTTAGGTTTTACTCGAATGAGGATGAGATCGAATCATGCATGTCTATTCCGTCGTTACGGCCATGTATGTGTGATTCAGCCACCTTGTTGGTTTATTACTTTTGGTGAAAGTTAGAAGATCCGTACCCTATATCACTCTACTATTCCTACTCTTTAGCTTATTCGAGTTAAGGTTTGAATGCAGTCATATGTGTTTATCCCATCGTTATGGGTGTGTATGTATGTTCTTTGTCACTTTTTCTAGAATATTGATATCAGTAGAGTCTGGATAGAGTGATCCAACCCATTAAGCCTATTAACCCAATTTACCTTTTTGAACTTGTTACTCCTTAGCTCTAGTGGTGGAGATATGTATCCTTGCCAAGCATATGATAGAAAACTAATCACGACTGAGCAATTAAGCGTACCTATTAAATGTTACCACCTAGATTAGTTGAGTGATTTGAGTGTTTTCATTTCTCATATTTCGTGAGGTGCTTGGTTTTGTCCAGGTGATTAAATGAAAGAATGCTTAAATGAAAAAAATCCTTAACTTCAGTTGGGATACATTTTTGATAAATTTCTAGAGTCTACTTGAGGACAATGTTAGCCTCACTTTTTAGTGAAGCTGGCGTCTTACACGTGAATTGGACTAGCTATAGACCAACTACTAAACGCAGGGACTATTATTATATATGTGGTATAGTTAGCTTTAGTATAGGCTATAATTACCTCCCATGTCTCTCCATGGGGGGTTTGTAGAAGTTCATTTCTTGTTTTTCTTTCATTTCTAGTTTTAATTATTAACTTTCTATCACTAAAAAAACACACATATTGATCTTTCACCCCTCTGTACAATTCTCCTCCACTAGAAAACAAGCTTATGCTTATTAGTTCTGTGATCATCCCTGACCCCCCCCCCCCCCCGAAAAGGTGGTTTTGAACCGTGTAACAAGTGGTATCAAGAGCTAACTAGGGGTGTTATGTATTATGTTGTGTTTTTTTTGTAGATTCTAGCTTATTATTAAGCTGATTCCTAGATTTTTTGTTCATAAAAAGCCATGGCTAAGATTCTTTGGTGTGTGTTTGTTGTCTCATGATTCTGGCTTATTACAACTTATTATAGGCTTATTACAGCTTATTTCATAGCTTAACAGCTTAAATTCAAATCTTTAGGGAAAAAGCTTAGTACTTTATTAATTTTTATTATTTGTAGCTTAGTTTTTCTTGAAATTCAGAGCTAATTTCATATCTTGTTTAGCTTATTTTTCGTGGCTTATTTTGGGTTGCAAGCCAGCGGTTTACTATAGAAAAGTACACTGTTTTGTTTCCTAATCAAAAGTTAGTAAGAGAATAAAATCTGGCAGCGGTTTGGTTGTAGTCCTTATTTTGATAGTGACATCCAGCGGTTTGATTAAAGTAACCATGGCAGCAGTTTGATTAAACCATGTCATAGCGGTTTGGTGAATATTGACGGCAGTTTATTACAGGTTCGCAAAGGTTTATACTTTTTCATGGTCTGCCTAAACGAACCTCTGCCCATTTGAAAAGTCAACGGCGGTTTGGTAAAAGTCAATGGCGGTTTGATACACATTTCGCTTCCCACAACCCAAACCGAGTCAACTCGGTATTTACCGAGTTGACTGGGTTAACTTAATGAGTCTGCCAAACCGGTTACTACTGAGTTAGGGTCAACAAAAAAGAAGAAGATGGAAGATAGACTAAACTAAACTCAATCAAACCCAATCATCAATAACAATAACAAATTATACAACCACAAGGAAAGCCTCAATAAACAACAAATCCACAAAGTCCGAACCTATATCCCGGAGTCTCACAAATTATCTAAACCTTCATCCTCCATCAATCCAGACTCAATATGACGGCGAACGGTAAGAGATCTCAAATTCATTGTTTTCATGTTGTGATAATTCCATTTATTACCTTAAAGGTCAAACACGAATCCATATCTCATCATTGATCTATGTGAAGGCTAAAAGCCCTCCTTTAATTTTTGAATATCAAGATTGACAAATAACAATTATGTCATTGTCAATCTTGGTTTTGTTTGAGACTCAAGACAATCACATGGAAAAAAAGAACCTACCTGAGTCCTCTTTAACAAGATCTTGAAGCCAATGATTATTTCATCTTCAATTCCACACACTTGTGTAACAATAATAAAGTCTCTGTGATGATGTCATAATGTAACCAAAGAAAATAGTTTATTGTTTCTTTAGTGGTAGGGAGGCTTTTTCTGGTAGCTACGGTGATATAAAAAATAAAAGAAGAGTTTGATTTTTTTGCTACACGCTAACAAATATGAACAAGAGAAAGAAAGGGCGATGGTTATTATGATGTAAGGGTTAAGAATACGCCCTATATAATAAGGAGGGTATTTTTATATATGATCTTTTTAGATATTAATTTTTTGGCAGGTGACATTAAAATAAAAGAAAGTGGTCCGAGTTTGTTATTTTAAGATAGGCCTACATGTCATGTTTATATTCTGGGCTATAGAGGAGTTTGGGCTTATGATGATGCCAGATATATGTTGGTGTTGGGCTACTTGTATGGATTCAAAGCATGGGCCAGTTATAGTTGTTGACATTGGTCTAGTATACGATTGGGATGTGTATAAACCAAAATGTAGACCTCGTGGTTAATAGGCTATTTAAACTTATTGGTATTACATTATAGCCATTATTTCTTTTGTTAATCCCTAATGATTATGTAGGTCGGATTATGCGGATTGAGGTTAGTTAGTAAAACGAATAATTATGATTGGCTACTGCGTGTAGTTATGGGGTGGTGTTGGGGGGGCTAATGTGACCTGGATTTTATAACAATGGACTGCCATTCATTATGGTATAAATTTTTGAGCCTGAATTTATACGTTAACCATCAAAAATCACGAACAACAACACAACAAACAAAATAATACATTACACAAAAAACAACCTTATCTAAAATTCACTCTCACCTCTATTGGCTATTGATGTCTCCATGAGTTGGTCAACATTATAAGCCGATAGAAAGATGAAGGGGAATTATAGTTCTGGTTGGATCAGGATAGATTTTTAAGAGAAGAACGATTCAACATCGTTCTCACAGATTAGTGCTATTCAATCATGGGTATATGAAGCTAAGTAAGCAATTCCAGTTAATATACAATGTACACAAGAGTAGAATGATTCCTCAGTTAGTCTCGAACATCCTATAGGGATAAATGTGGATACATCATGTTACTTTGTTTTGTTTTTTATGTTATACGACAGTTGATGTTACCGTTTCGACTACATAGCGGGATAAATTGCTTACACTCGGAAATTAGTTGACTTTGGTGTAGCAAGTCATAACATGTCTTTTCTGGAGGGAGAAAAGTGCATTTGGTTTTAGTGGGGGGTGGGGTGGGTGTTTGGTGATCTTTGGGGTTGGTGATGTGTATTGTTTTTTAATTTGTTTTTATATTATATTGTGGTTTGTTTTTTGAGTTTGGTGAGTGTTTTGGGGGATGTGGGTTCCCGGTCCTAATTGATTTTGTTGCTACGATCGTCAAGTATTTGGTTAGAGGAAAAAAAGTGTGTTAATTTGTGATTGGAATGCTTCCTAAGTGAGACGATGTTGATTGCTATCATCTCCCTCTGTGGGGTTGGGCCGGGCCTTAGTGAATCCTAATAAGAAAGGAAGTCCTTAAGAAGTACTTCTGCATTGATTCTTAATCATAATCAAAGATTCTGTTTTGGGTGAGGGAGCTGAAGAAAAAAGGAGTCCTACTAGTTGTAGGAGGAAGTTAAAACTCAACTAGATTCCTTCTACAAAGCTGAATAAATAAAGCGAGGAGCATTCAAGAAGATCAAGGTAATTTGAAGACAATCTCAAGGAATGTTAGACTTCATTCTTTTCAGTTTACTTTATTTTTGCTTGTAGGAAACATTGTAACTAATTCACGTGTAACAACATCTTGGAAGGAGATTGTTAGCCTCACTTTTTAGTGAAGCTAGCGTCTTACACATGATTTGGACTAGCTATAGACCAACTGCTAAACGCAGAGACTATTATTGTATATGTGGTATAGTTAGCTTTAGTATAGGCTATAAATACCCCCTATGTCTCTCCATGGGGGTTGGTGGAAGTTTATTTCTTGTTTTTCTTTCTCTCTCTAACAAAACACACATTTGTTTTTTCACCCACTCTACTTTCTCTCACTAGAAAACATGCTTATCTTATTGTTCTTTGATCATCCTCGACCCCCCCCCCAAAAAAAAGGTGGTTTTGAACCGTGTAACAGACAAATAGAATTTAAGTGGGGCGATATTTGATTACATCAAATAACGTTACTTTTATAGCATCATTTATCCTAAATAAATTACCCACTTTTATATAATTATTGCAAGAATTGTTACTTAATTGCTTAAAGTTGTTAATTACAGTAATTATGGAGTACATTGTGAAGATAAGCTAAAACGAGCACATTTCGAAGCTTAAATGAAGATATTTGAAGATTACTTATTTCTGACTCAATACGTCATATCCAGCAAAGAAGATACAGCATATCAGAGGCTAGACTTCACAACAAAACACGAATGTTCAATTCCCAATACGCCGTATCCTGCTTACTACATACGGCGTATCCAGCAGGTCAAACAACTAAAGATCTTGCATTAAATGTGATTAAGTAAAGATATAAGTGATTGATTTTGAACCTAGCGCGCACTCCAAGGAATACACCCCTATACGACATATTGACCTTACTCAATATGGCGTATCCACTAATTTTCAGAGACTAAAAATAGAAGACTTAAAAACGAGTTTTCAAAAGGTGTGCAAAATCATATTCTCTATACCATAAACATAAAGGTTGATTTTTTGAAGAGACAAAGAGCAGCCAAGGTCAAGCATCGATCATGATTCCATAGAAGACACCATGTAATTCCTATACTCTTGTAATCATTTAATTTTTGGTATCATTCGGTGAAACAATTGGTTTACCTTGGTTAATTGATCACACTTGTATATTTACAATGGTTATGGGCTAATACCCTCGGGTATTAGCCATCTTAATGAAGATTTAATGTTTGGTTTGTTTTAATATCGATTGCTTAATTTATCATTGATTGTTTAATTATGTTTATCACCTAATACTTGTCTATGTGCTTGAATATGCCACCTATCATTCAAATGGGTCTAGTGATACTGACCAAGTAATCTAGATACTGAGATAGCGCTCCATATCATGTTTTATATATCTGGACCAATAGGATCACAAATAATGTTCTATCTTTGCCTTTAGATTAGTGAGATTAGTTGGCCTGGCAGGTGATCCTTGGATCAACAAGTACGTTCTTAATCATTGGTAAAGACTTGAACAGTGAACTACCAGTATATAAAATACTGTCAAGCAGTAAGTGGGTAAAGTCCCGATGGGCTAGGGTTTAACAAGATCACCATTGTTTTAATCCCTAAGATAGATTATAATTAAACTAAAGGATGCTTTATGCGGATGCGTTAATTGTGACACGATTCAACATATCTAGGTCTTAGGATGATGTCCCGCCTAAGTCTTAAGAATGATATGCCGCATCAAGATAAGCAGTCATTGCACTAAACAAACAAACTAACATTTAATCTAATTTAATATGGCTAATATAGTTTTCTATCATTTGGCTTGTACCACTCTTTTATCTTCTGATTATCTTCTTGCATGCTTATTGTGTATTGAATTTATTATTGTCACCATAAAACATGTGCCAGTCTCTCAGGCTGAAACCCCCCCCCTTATCATTAGAACTAGGTTTAGCATAGGTTTAACAAGTAATTAGAATTAACTAGTCTAATTAGATTAACCAAAATACTGATAGAATATAAGATTAACGACCTCGCTCTTAGTGTTTGACACTCTACTTACCACGAAACTCCATCTGATAGGGTACACTGCCCGTTAAAGTGTTATTTTAGGATAAATCGGCTAAATATAAATTTAAAACTTGGTAATCAATAAATATAACCTACACGACACCACATCATTAGTCCTTTTTCGTTGTCTTAAATGGTTGATCTTTTTTGATTTTATTGATAACGATGATAGGAGGTGGTGGATCTTTTTGAATTTTTAGAGGATCATCGGACTTTCCACTCCCGGTGAATACGGCATTCACTTGCTTGGTGTGAGATTGAGGAGGAGGTGGGTCAGTCCTATCGGTTTGTTCTGAAGATACGTTTTGTGATTTCGACCACTCATCTATTTTTCTTTCCATGTTTTTAAAGATAGTTCGGAAATTCTTTTCATTTTCCTTCATCTTTAGAATCATATCGTTAACATTGTTCTTGAAAAACATATTTGAAACTCTTTGACCATCCAAGAATTTGGTGATTGATTTTTCGAGATCAGTTTTAGCTTAAGGTTCTTGGTTGACGCTTTTAGACTTTTTGTTGGGTAAATCCCCGGTGGTTTTACCATTGTCTTTGTCAAAAAGTTTAGAATGAATAGTTCCCATGCTACGGATACAACTTTTGAAATCCTCGAGATCCTGTTTCATGTCATTATTTAATTATGTGAGCAACTTCTCGGAATCATTAGGATCATGATGAGATTGGTGAGAATACAAATCATGAGATTTTCGGTTTTGATAACCTTCAGATTGGATGTAATGACGTTCACACATTGGCGTGTTATTGTTCATGCGGTCTTTCGAAGCGTGGTTATCTCTAAGGTTATAATATTTTTTACGCATGTATTGTATTTCTTCTTTTAAGCTTGTAAATTAAGAATCCATTTCTATAGTTAGAGCCTCTAATTTTTCCATTAATCAAGAACTATCATCATTACTATTACTTTCATCGGCAAAAGCAACAGATTTTTGATGATGTTCGATTTGAGATTTAGTGGATCAATCAAGTTTGAAAAGGACTTTTTCATCGAGAAATTGAAAGGCTTGATTAGGACTTTTGCACAGGAAGATTCCTCTGGCTGTTTTGTCCAGGATTGCTTGAGTGGATTCGTCTAGACCGTGATAAAATATTTGAATAATAGCTCCTTTGGTCAGATCGTTCCCATGGCATTTTCGAAGCATGTTCTTCAGTCGTAACCAAGCGTCTGTTAGACTTTCACATACGTTTTGAGAGAAACTTATGATTTCAAGTAAATGACGTTCAAATAACGAAGGTGTAGTATATTGGATATCATAACACAATAAATGATTTAGGGGTTGGCCGAATTTATAGAGAGAGAAAGTGAGTTCTAGTGAGAGAAACTACACCTTATGTATGTATTTGATAAATTAAACAACCAACCCCTTCCCATGCCTGGAAAGGGGGTATAAATACAAGAGTTTGATGCCCCTAAGTGGGCTATGGAGTGGGCTAACATGTGGGTAAAGACCCGGCCCAACACCATATGGCATACGGTAATTAAACGATTAATGTTAAGGCTACAAGCTAACCTATGCTAGACATTACACGGGGTGACCAAGTCTTTTACATGGATTTTCTAATATCTAACAATATCCCCCTAAGGGAGGTCACCTTAGAAAATACAATTTGAATCCTAGCAATCTATGAGTTGATCTTTGACTTTGGCTCGTAG
>BQNB010088395.1:0-27674 GCA_026074375.1 Tanacetum coccineum | reverse complement strand
TTTTTGCCATTTTTGATCCGTTTTGGGTTTATTAGGGTCTTTTTAAGCATAAATAGATATGTGTAATCTACACTTATCATGTAGCATTTAACAACACTTGCTTGTCCACTTGCATTGTTTCCCCAGGACTAATAACATTCCTTTTATAACCAGAACCAGAATAACTTTGACCTTGTCTCCCCTAAACTTGTTGCACGGTGACCCTTCCATCTTGAATAGTAGATTAGTTTCTTGGATTTGATGAAGTTCTAAGTTGATTATTGGTTGAGGGGAACCTTGAGGAAGCTACCGCCGTTAGAAAAGCCATTGCATTGTTGAGAGAAGCAATTGGATCATCTCCTGGAAAGAAAACTGGAACAACAAAACCTGAGTCCACAAGAGGTAACTTAGTCATTGGTTGTGTAGAAACTTGAGGTGATTGATAAGCAATTTGTGGAACAGATGAGGTTTGATGATTCATTTGAGACTGATATGGATATAATGGTGGAACGGATGATTGATTGAATGTAGGCAGTGATGGATAAAAAGATGAGTAATATTGAGTGGGATGAATTGATCCATATTGAGATGGTGAAAACTGTTGTTGAAGTTGAGGATTGTTGTATGAAGACTGATAAGTATTGAAGTGAGGTAGTGTCATTTGTTGATTTGCAACAAATGCAAGTGGATCTTGATTGCGTTCAAGCAGAAGACGAACTTCATTTGCATGGAGTTCGTGTTGTTCAAGTTATGCACGAAGTTGATCAAAGTTGGTAGTATGCAAATCTTTTACAAGCTTGACATCAGTCACAAACTTACTCCATTCAGGTGGAAGATTGTTTAAGAACTTGGTATTAACTTGAAATTGCTCCATTTTCATGTTGTAGATGTTCATGTCATTAATCAGCTGAGTGAATCTCAAGTAATACTTATGAAGTGATTCCCCCTTGATGTGAGTAAACTTATCAAATGCATCATACAGTTTACACTCTCTTTCCTGCTTAGTCAAAGAAGTACTGGTATGTGCTTAATTACACAAATCATTTACCTAGGTAAACGTGCCTAAAAGACTAAAATCATACAAAAAATACGTTGTATTTGTGTGTTTTTCATTTGTATTGTGCAGGTAACAGATATCTAAGAAAAGGATAAAAACCAAGTCAAAACAGACAAAACCGAGCATGAAATAGAAAAGCGTGAGAAGTCAAAGTCAACCAAAGTCAAAGTCAAAGACGGAGCCGAAACCGAAGAAATACGTAATAGGCCTACCCGTACCCATCTAATGGGTAGGGTCAGCCTATTAATGTATCATATGAAGACTAAAAGGGCCCAATACCCTTTTTATACTTAACCAAGCCCAAACACTAAACCGGCCTAATTCTTACAAAAGCCCAAATAGCCTAACGGCTGTTAACTTTGTTACACTACTAGTCCTTTAGGGACTGTGGTTGTAATTGAAGCATACAAGTTCAGGGGTCAAAAATGCCAACTCTCCTAAACTTTTACACCACAAGGACTATACGTGCAAACCACTTATACAAGTTGAGGGACTAATCTTACCAAACTCCCAAACCCTTACCCTGTTTATCACCAAAACAAAGATAAAATCAAAAGAGTAAATATGGCGCGAAAAGCACTATTTATCATCCCTCATACGTTTTGTGTGTCTGTCACCCTTGCAGTATGCAAACAAAACCTCACCCCACAACAAAACATCATAATCCTTCATACCCCACCCCATATAACAACAATCACCAGTATAGCAATCCTCAAACACCCAATTTGACAATGGAAAAAGATAAAGATTGAAGGGTTAAGATCAATAGACGTGGACAACACTCATAATGGATGGCTAAGATTGACTCTTGACTTACCTCACACAACAAACACACCCTTGAGCTCACTCAGTGAAGAAGCACACATGAAGACCCTAAGAATCATAGCTTATTCTATAAATAGGACTCTCTTGTAAGCCTTTGGGCATTTAGTTAATGTTTTTTTTCTAGCTTATGTAGTGTAAAAAGTAGCCTAAGTTTTAATATTGTAATGTTTTTTTGAATTAATGAAAAATGAAGTTTTTGTTTAAAATCTTTGTTTTTAAGAATTCGTGTTATCTAATTATCAAAAGTGTTTGATAAGCTTTTCTTAAAGTTCACTTAAGCTCTCATATAAACTGTTTCATTAAGCAAACTTTAATATATTATGTATTAAGAAAATTCACAAAAATAATTCACCCTCAAAATACCACAGCTTCTTTTGGATGATAAGCCAAAAAGGGATGGGCTTATGGACAATACTAGCTTGTCTTTTGACAAGCTAGAGCTTGTAGATTAGCTTATTTATAAGCTTGTTTGCCCTGTTTAAGCAAGGGCTTTGTAAGTTTTCAATTTCCAAGTTTTAGCTTATTTACTGTTCATTTGCTTATTCTTGCTTATTATCTGCTTATTTATGTCTGTTTATGATATTTAGTGCTTATGTTCCTTAGTTTATAGCTCTAATCTTATTTGTTTAAGCTTTTAGTTAAATCTGTCTATTTTAGCTTTAATACTGCTTATTGAGTTTTGCTTATTTTAAGTGCTTATCTTCTATTGAAAGTTGCTTATTAGTGCTTAACTTTGCTTATTAATCATCTGTTTTCAAAGAGTTGTGCTTAAATCCTTAAAAATCTCTCTAAAAATGACTTTTAAAAACTTAAAGGGGTGTTTGGTTTAAGAGTCAAAAAGGGTCAAAACTGCTTAAAAACAGTTTGGGTCATTTGGCCAACTTTAGCAAGTATTTCTTAAGTCTTAATAAGCTGTTTTAAAGAATTTTTGAGGTTCAAAGCTTGTTTTTAAGCTTTTTCTATAAGAGGCTTAAATCTGTGGTCTTAAAAACATATTTAAGTGCTTATTTGATTAAGCTTTTGAAAAGCTACATTAAGCATAGTTTTAGAGTTGTTTTTAGTTTACAAATGCAGAGTCAAAGTTTTGTTTAAGTGTCTTCAAGTCTAGTTAAGTTTTGGTTCAAATCTGTCAAGTTTTACTAAGTGTTTTTTTTGTTTTCAAAGTAGCTTTTTCATTTGCTATTTATGGCTTATTCTGATATTCAAAATACTTTTTGATTCTTGTTATAAGTTCTTTGAGGTTCAATCTTAATCTGTTTGTAGGTTTCATAGTCATAAGGTTCTGTTTGCTAGCTTATTTTTAAGCTCAAAATTGCTACTTTTGAAAATCATTGCCCTGCACCTAGGCATTTTAGCCTTTTTGTGATTTCTTTTTCAGTGCTTATTTGTGATTCAAATTGCTTAATTTCTGTTCTTATGTGCTCAATGAGTTCTAAACTTAATCTCTTTGTGCTTTTTAGCTTTTTCTAATAGCTTATTTGAGCTTAATTTGTGTTTTAAAATTGGCAAAAATCTGTTTTTAAACTCAGTAGCTGCTGAGTAGATAAGCACTTTTCACTTAGCTTTTTAACTGCTTACTTGAATTTCAAACTTAATTTTCTTTGCTGATTATTAAAGCTTATTGTTCAAACTTTTCACTGGTATAAGCCATATAGGCAAAAGGATCCATCTTCTAGCTTAAAAATAAGCTAGAAAATGCCCTTGTGGCTGTTTGGCTTATAGTTTTAGCCAATTTGCTTATATGCTTTTCAGTGCTTTTCTGCTTATTTTCTTGGTTTATTTTCGTTTGTTAGTGCTTATTTAGGTTTAGTAATCATTTATTCTTAGCTTATTTGCATTTTTAACTGCTTATTATGTCTTATTCTTAGTTTAAAAAAGGTTTTAAGTAGCCATATATCCTGTCCTTGATTGTCTGTTTTAAAAAGCTCTTAAGTGCTTATCTGCTTAATTTTCTTTGCTTATTTATGTTCATAAGTGATTATTAGCTAGCCTAGTTATCTGTTTTTGCTTATTTTCCTTTACATTTTGCTTATTAGTTATAAAAAAGCCAAAACTTTAGCCTTAAACGACTTAGTGTTAAAAAGGCATTCTGCCAACTTTTTAATTGCTTATTTCTAGCTTAATTCCAAGATTTGTAAAAAGTTGTTGTTTTTACGTATTTTATAAGTTTAAAAAAAATGTTTTCAAAAAAAGGAGAGGCATAGGGGTCGAACCCATAACCTCTCCCTTTGCACACACACATCCCAAACAACACACACACACTAACAATTGGCACCAGTAGGGCTATCTGCCCATTTTCCCTTTACTTTATTTATATACTTTTTTGGCCTTTTAGCTTATCAGCCTATATGAGCTTATTTAGTGCTTATTTCAGTTAGCACTTTTCACCATTTTATTTTTCTTAGATTAGGCACTGTTCAAAGCACTTTCCCTGAATTTTTAAGATTTTTAGGAATTAATTTAGTATTTTAATCATTTAATTTCATTAAAACTGTTTTTAATTCATAAAAAAATATTAAAAAGTCAAAAAAACATAAATTTTTTAAATTTTTTTTCTTTTATCATTTAGCACTTAGGAAAATTAAATTTCCTTTCGTAGGGTTAAAATTTTAGATTTTGAATTTTTAAAGAACGGGATTGAAGCCCGTTCACGTTTTTTGTGTTTTTAAGCTTAAACCGCTTTCGTTTTTGGTTTAGTTTTCTTAGTTCTTGCATTTTAGTCATTTAGGGTTTATTAAAAGTTAAAAAATCACTTTAGGATTAAACTTTGATAATTTAGGGTTTTTAAGTCGCGTTTTTAGATTCCCGTTATCGTTGTTAGTTTAAATCATTAATTGCTTTCATGTTTAGCTTGTTTTTAGTTAATTGCATTAATTTTCCCGTAGATTTAGAAAACCAATCAAAATCCTTCTCATTCAAGCATCAATTATCAAACCAAAACTCAATTTTCAAATTCACGCCTCGACGGGACACGACCCGGGAAAGTTTTTTTTAAGGTTTTTACTTTGGATAAAAGTGAATACTCTTTTAAAAAGCCTCTTGGATTTCTTATCATTGTTATGTTTCCTTACTTATTATATTTATATTATATATATTTATTATATATTATATATTTATATATATAGTAAAGAATTAGCAATCATTTATTCATGGTGAACAAATAACCCTTCGACATGATGACCAATCCATAACATTCAAAGTTGGTGATACTAAGACATTCTCCTACAACATCATTGAATCAGTTAAACGAATCGATGTCATTGATGTAGCTTGTGAGGAGTATGCTCAAGAAGTACTTGGATTTTCGGATACTTCCAAGAGTGGCAATCCCACCCCAACTTCGGAACCAATTGTTTCTACCTCTTCTCCTACCCTTACTCCCTTCGAGGATAGTGATTTTCTTCTTGAGGAAACCGATGCTTTCCTAGCCATTGAAGATGAGCCAATTTCCTAGCCATTGACGATGAGCCATTGGAGGGAGACATTCTTCTTCTTGAAGAATTTATTAATGATGATCCATCATCACCACCTCTCCCTCCACAAGAACTTAAAGTTGTTGAACCTAAAAATGAAAAATCTTATATTGATGAACCACCCGAGGTCGAACTTAAGGACTTACTGCCTCATCTTGAATATGCATTTTTGGAGGGTACCGACAAATTACCCGTCATAATTGCTAAAGACTTGAAAGATAAGGAGAAAGCCGCTCTCATAAAGGTTTTAAAGTCACACAAGCGAGCTCTCACTTGGCAACTTTCCAACATTAAGGGTATTAACCCAGAATTTTGTACACACAAAATTCTAATGGAGGATGAATTCAAATCGGCGGTCTAATACCAAAGAAGGGTTAATCTAAAAATCCACGAGGTGATCAAAAAAGAGGTTCTTAACTCCTTGATGCCGAGTTAATTTACCTTATCTCGGATAGTCCTTAGGTAAGCCCCGTACATTGTGTACCGAAAAAGGGTGGCTTTACCGTTGTTGAAAATGATGAAAACGAATTAATTCCTACTCGATTGGTTACGGGATAACGTGTATGTATTGACTACCGAAGTTAAATGACGCCACCCATAAAGACCACTTTCTATTACCCTTTATGGACCAAATGCTTGAGAGACTAGGGGAAAACGAATACTATTGTTTTCTCGACGGTTTCTCGGGTTACTTTCAAATTCCCATCGACCCTCAAGATCAAGAAAAAATCACATTCACGTGTCCTTATGGAACGTTCGCCTACTGTCGCATGCCTTTCGGCTTATACAATGCACCAGGCATGTTCCAAAGGTGTATGATGGCTATCTTTCACGATATGATCGAAAAAACGATGGAAGTCTTTATGGACGACTTCTCGATCTTTAGGAATTCATTCGGAACTTGCCTCTTCCATTTGGACAAGATGCTTAAACGGTGTGAAGACACCAATCTTTATCTAAATTAGGAAAAGAGTCACTTTATGGTCAAGGAAGGAATTGTCCTTGGCCATAAGATTTCCAAGAATGAGATTAAGGTTGATAAGGCTAAAGTTGATGTTATTGCTAAGCTACCTCATCCCACCACCGTCAAAGGAATTCGGAGTTTTCTTGGTCACGCCAGGTTTTATCGTAGATTTATTCAAGATTTCTCAAAAATAGCCCGGCCGATGACCCGTCTTCTTGAAAAGGATACTCCGTTCTTCTTCTCCAAAGAGTGTATTGAAGCTTTTCAAACACTTAAGAAAAAATTGACCGAAGCACCAATATTAGTTGCCCCCGATTGGGACCTACCTTTTGAGCTCATGTGTGACGCGAGTGATTTTGCAATAGGTGCAGTCTTGGGGCAACGAAAAAAAACATTTTTAGCCTATACACTATGCAAGCAAAACTATGACCGATGCTCAAGCTCATTACACCATGACAAAGAAAGAATTACTTGCCGTGGTGTATGCTTTTGAGAAATTCCGGTCCTATTTAGTCTTGTCAAAAAGCATAGTGTATACGGATCATTCGGCTCTAAAATATCTTTTTGCAAAACAAGATGCAAAGCCGAGATTGCTCCGGTAGGTTCTCCTCCTTCAAGAATTTGATATCATCATCCGTGATAAAAAAGGAGCCGAGAAGCTCGCCGCTGACCATTTGTCCCAATTAGAGAATCCTCACCAAAGTCTGTTCGATAAAAAGGAAATAAATGAAATGTTTCCTCTCGAAACACTTAGTATGGTATCTTTTCGTGGTGATTCTAGTACCCCATGGTTTGCCTATTTTGTAAATTACCATGCGGGGAACTTTGTTGTGAAAGGGATGTCGTCCCAACAAAAGAAAAAGTTTTTTAAGGATGTTAAGCTTTACTTTTGGGACGAACCCTTCTTGTTTAAAATATGTGTGGATCAAGTCATCCGGCGGTGTGTTCACGGCCAAGAAGCCATTGATATTCTTAAGGCTTTCCAGAATGGACCAACCGGGGGACATCATAGCCCGAACTACACCGCCAAAAAGGTGTTTGACTCCGGTTTCTATTGTCCCACAATCTATCGTGATGCCCATGACTTAGTCAAATCTTGTGACTCTTGTCAACGTTAGGGAAAAATCTCGCAACGTGATGAAATGCCACAAAATTCAATTCAAGTTTGCGAGATTTTTGACGTGTGGGGTATCGATTTCATGGGGCCATTCCCGTCTTCACGAGGGAACAAGTATATACTCGTGGCGGTCGATTACTTTTCGAAATGGGTCGAAGCGAAAGCGCTCCCCACCAACGATGCCCGAGTTGTTGTCAAAATTTTAAAATCTCTCTTTGCTCGGTTTGGAACTCCCCGCGCTATCATTAGTGATCGCGGTACGCACTTTTGCAATGACCAATTTGCAAAGGTCATGCTTAAGTACGGTGTCACTCACCATCTTGCTACCGCGTATCACCCCCAAACAAGCGGGCAAGTTGAAGTCTCCAACCGTGGTTTAAAAAGAATCTTGGAAAGGACCATAGGTGAGAACCGTGCCTCTTGGTCGGATAAATTAGATGATGCACTTTGGTCCTTCCGTACCGCTTTCAAAACACCCATCGGGTGCACTCCTTACAAACTCATGTACGGAAAGGCATGTCATCTACCGATCGAGCTCGAGCACAAAGCCTATTGAGCCTTGAAGCATGCAAACTTTGACCTTAAGACCGTGGGTGATCACCGAAAAGTTCAACTCAATAAATTAGATGAACTTTGTGATCAAGCCTATGAGAACTCTTTGATCTACAAAGAGAGGACAAAAAAGATCCACGACTCTAAAATCAAGAACCGCGTTTTCAACGTTGGTGACCGAGTCCTTCTTTTTAATTCTCGATTGAAGATTTTCTCGGGTAAACTCAAAACCCGTTGGTCTGGACCATTCACCATCACCCAAGTTTTTCCTTATGGCACCGTCGAGTTATCTCAAACCTCCAAGCCAAACTTTAAGGTGAATGGTCATAGACTTAAGCACTACTTTAGAGAGGACATACCACCCCTGGTTGTCCCGGATCTCCAAACTTTCCCCAAGGACAATTTAATTCGGGGAATGGGTCAAGCTTAGTGACCTTAAACAAGCGCTTCGAGGGTGGCAACCCATGCTTATCCTTATATAATATAGTAGTAATGAATAAATGTGTTATGAGGAGGCTCGCCTCTACCTTTCTCGTGTTTTGTGGTTTTGTGTTGTATGTACAGGATTGCCCGGATTTTTGAAGTCTCTCGTGCTCGCGGTTTTTGTCCTTCGATCACTCGAGCTTCACATCCTCAGCTTCATTTTGGGAATCCAATATCCTAATCTAATCGACTAACGTTTATCTTTTGTCATACTTAATAAACGGCCTTAGATTTACTTAGTGACCCTTCTTAAAAAATTGAGGACAATGTTCAATTCTAGTATGGGGGGATCTATCGATTTGATTGTGCCTGCAGTCGTTGTTTTCACGTAATCCCGTTTTTACCACCAAAATACAAAAAAAATGAAAAAATTTAAAAATTTTCAAAAACAAAATAAGTGTTTTGTCACAATTTTGACTTTTCTGCTAGGTAGAATAAGAATAAATTTTGACTCGATCGAGCGTGTTGAGCTTTAGCTTGTTCTTTAACTTTTAGACTAAGCAGTCGCGGATCTTTGCGAAGAACGAAAAATGATAGAGTTAATTATGAGTTGATGCTAAACAAGGATTATTTGGAAATCTTACAAGCTCGTTTCAAAAATTAAACTTAAATCAACAATTTTTGAAGTATGGATGATATCAATAATTTTAGTTCAAATTTATACTTAAATTTTCTAAAAAGAAATTTTCTCTATATCTTGGTAATATAAAGTAAAAAAAGGAAAAATGAAAAAAATGAGTAATAATTATAAACTGTGGGCTAATAAAAGTTTACTGCATCTTGCCGGCTCACAACCGATGTTGCAGTCTTCTAAATAAGGCACATAGTAATTATCCGAGACTGATAAAAGTTTGCTGCATCTTGTCGGCTCACAACCGATGTTGCAGCCTTCTAAAAGGTCGAGGATTTCATTAGTTTAATGGATGTGTAATTATATTAAGTGTAGTAAACGTGAATTAATAAATATAGGGAAAATCTCTTTTTCTTAAATTTAAATATGCTTTTGAACTAAGACTATTACATTTTAAGTTGTTGATTTTTTGTTATACGGAAACTCAAGGGTGTTGAATACGGCAAAGTCGTGAGTCCCGATACTAGTCTCTGTGGGGTGTCAAAAGCCTGGTCACTTAACCGCAAGGTTGGGATGTGCCGAGATGAAAGTCGCTACATTGGATAATCTCGCCTTCAAACTCATTACTTTTTGGGCGGAACGTGACGCATAGAAATTTTGCAAAACGTTGATCTATGGTTGAAATTCAAAATAAACACACTAACCTAAGATATAATAATTGTCGGGAGTGAAAAGTTCACAAGTTACAAATATGAGTAGTGTTAGCGTTTTAACTTATATTTAACGGTGATTTCGTTTTGTGTTTGGTTTGGAACAAGTGAAAAGTCGGGAACGATGAATTTGTCCTTTTTGGGGCATTTTAGGATTGAAATGTGTCTTGTTCTATGATCCCTAACGGTTATAAAAATAACGAAAGTCAAATATGTTAGTTAGTTGCTTAAAAAGAAAAGTACAAAAAAATGAGAAAAAGAAAAAAATACAAAAATATTAGTGGTAGTAAGTGTAAATATTTAAAAATGGTCAAAACGGGGCTTTTCTAAAGTATTAATTCTTTGATTCCCCTCGATGAACACTTAGCTACTTTTCGAGGTAATTAGTCGAGGGGGATTGAGATTCTTGGTTTTCCTAAGTGTTTACTTATAGCATTGCGTGAGGACACGATAATAGTTTAGTATGGGAGATTTTGGTATGTGCTTAATTACACATACCATTTACCTAGGTAAACGTGCCTAAAAGACTAAAATCATACAAAAAATACATTGTATTTGTGTGTTTTGCATTTGTATTGTGCAGGTAACAGATATCTAAGAAAAAGAGAAAAATCAAGTCAAAACGGACAAAACCGAGCACGAAATGGAAAAGCGTGAGAAGTCAAAGTCAACCAAAGTCAAAATCAAAGACGAAGCTGAAACCAAAAAATACTTAATAGGCCCACCCATACCCATCTAATGGGCCGGGTCAGCCCATTAATGTATCATATGAAGACTAAAAGGGCCCAATACCCTTTTTATACTTAACCAAGCCCAAACACTAAACCGGCCCAATTCTTACAAAATCCCAAACAGCCTAACGGCTGTTAAGTTTATTACACTACTAGTCCTTTCGGGACTGTGGTTGTAAAAATGGCGCAAAAAGCACTATTCATCATCCCTCACACGTTTTGTGTGTCTGTCACCCCTACAGTATGCAAACAAAACCTCACCCACAACAAAACATCATAATCCTTTATACCCCACCCCATATAACAACAATTGCCACATTGGCAATCCTCAAACACCCAATTCGACAATGGAAAAAGACAAAGATTGAAGGGTTAAGATCAATGGACGTGGGGAACACTCATAATGGATGGCTAAGATTGACTCTTCACTTACCTCACACAACAAACACACCCTTGAGCTCACTCAGTGAAGAAGCACACATGAAGACCCCAAGACTCTTAGCTTATTCTATAAATAGGACTCTCTTGTAAGCCTTTGGTCATCTAGTTAATGTTTTTTTTCCAGCTTATGTAGTGTAAAAAGTAGCCTAAGTTTTAATATTGTAATATTTTTTTTGAATTAATGAAAAATGAAGTTTTTGGTTAAAATCTTTGTTTTTAAGAATTCCTGTTATCTAATTATCAAAAGTGTTTGATAAGCTTTTCTTAAAGTTCACTTAAGCTCTCATATAAACTGTTTCATTAAGCAAACTTTAATATATTAAGTATTAAGAAAATTCACAAAAAGAATTCACCCTCAAAATACCACAGCTTCTTTTGGATGATAAGCCAAAAAGGGATGGGCTTATGGACAATACTAGCTTGTCTTTTGACAAGCTAGAGCTTGTAGATTAGCTTATTTATAAGCTTGTTTGCCCTGTTTAAGCAAGGGCTTTGTAAGTTTTCAATTTCCAAGTTTTAGCTTATTTACTGTTCATTTGCTTATTCTTGCTTATTATCTGCTTATTTATGTCTGTTTATGATATTTAGGGCTTATGTTCCTTAGTTTATAGCTCTAATCTTATTTGTTTAAGCTTTTAGTTAAATATGTCTATTTTAGCTTTAATACTGCTTATTGAGTTTTGCTTATTTTAAGTGCTTATCTTCTATTGAAAGTTGCTTATTAGTGCTTAACTTTGCTTATTAATCATCTGTTTTCAAAGAGTTGTGCTTAAATCCTTAAAAATCTCTCTAAAAATGACTTTTAAAAACTTAAAGGGGTGTTTGGTTTAAGAGTCAAAAAGGTTCAAAACTGCTTAAAAACAGTTTGGGTCATTTGGCCAACTTTAGCAAACATTTCTTAAGTCTTGATAAGTTGTTTTAAAGAATTTTTGAGGTTCAAAGCTTGTTTTTAAGCTTTTTCTATAAGAGGCTTAAATATGTGGTCTTAAAAATAGATTTAAGTGCTTATTTGATTAAGCTTTTGAAAAGCTACTTTAAGCATAGTTTTAGACTTGTTTTTAGTTTGCAAATGCAGAGTCAAAGTTTTGTTTAAGTGTCTTTAAGTCTAGTTAAGTTTTGGTTCAAATCTGTCAAGTTTTACTAAGTGTTTTTTTTGTTTACAAAGTAGCTTTTTCCTTTACTTTTTATGGCTTATTCTGATATTCAAAATACTTTTTGATTCTTGTTATAAGTTCTTTGAGGTCCAATTTTAATCTGTTTGTAGGTTTCATAGTCATAAGGTTCTGTTTGCTAGCTTATTTTTAAGCTCAAAATTGCTACTTTTAAAAATCATTGCCCTACACCTAGGCATTTTAGCCTTTTTGTGATTGCTTTTTCAGTGCTTATTTGTGATTCAAATTGCTTAATTTTTGTTCCTATGTGCTTAATGGGTTCTAAACTTAATCTCTTTGTGCTTTTTAGCTTTTTCCAATAGCTTATTAGCAATTTGTGTTTTAAAAGTGGAAAAAATATGTTTTTAAACTCAGTAGCTACTAAGTAGATAAGCACTTTTCACTTTTAACTGCTTATTTGAATTTCAAACTCAATTTTCTTTGCTAATTATTAAAGCTTATTGTTCAAACTTTTCACTGGTGTAAGCCATATAGCCAAAAGGATCCATCTTCTAGCTTAAAAATAAGCTAGAAAATGCCCTTGTGGCTGTTTGGCTTATAGTTTTAGCCAATTTGCTTATATGCTTTTCAGTGCTTTTCAGCTTATTTTCTTGGTTTATTTTTGTTTGTTAGTGCTTATTTAGGTTTAGTAATCATTTATTCTTAGCTTATTTGCATTTTTAACTGCTTATTATGTCTTATTCTTAGTTTAAAAAAGGTTTTAAGTAGCCATATATCCTGTCCTTGATTGTCTGTTTTAAAATGCTCTTAAGTGCTTATCTACTTAATTTTCTTTGCTTATTTATGTTCATAAGTGATTATTAGCTAGCCTAGTTATCCGTTTTCGCTTATTTTCCTTTACATTTTGCTTATTAGTTATAAAAAAGCCAAAACTTTAGCCTTAAATGACTTAGTGTTAAAAAGGCTTTCTGCCAACTTTTTAATTGCTTTTTCTAGCTTAATTCCAAGATTTTTAAAAAGTTGTTAGTTTTTACTTATTTTATAAGTTTAAAAAAAAATTATTTCAAAAAAAGGAGAGGCATGGGGGTTGAACCCATGACCTCTCCCTTTGCACACACACGTCCCAAACAACACACACACTAACCATTGGCACCAGTAGGGCTATCTGCCCATTTTCCATTTACTTTATTTATATACTTTTTTTGGCCTTTTAGCTTATCAACCTATATTAGCATATTTAGTGCTTATTTCAGTTAGCACTTTTCACCATTTTATTTTTCTTAGATTAGGTACTGTTCAAAGCACTTTCCCTGAAATTTTCAGATTTTTAGGAATTAATTTAGTATTTTTAATCATTTAATTTCATTAAAACTATTTTTAATTCATAAAAAAATATTAAAAAGTCAAAAAATATAAATTTTTTTTAAAAATTTTCTTTTATCATTTAGCACTTAGGAAAATTAAATTTGCTTTCGTAGGGTTAAAATTTTAGATTTTGAATTTTTAAAGAACTGGATTGAAGCCCGTTCACGTTTTTCGTGTTTTTAAGCTTAAACCGCTTTCGTTTTTTGTTTAGTTTTCTTAGTTCTTGCATTTTAGTCATTTAGGGTTTGATAAAAGTTAAAAAATCACTTTAGGATTAAACTTTGATAATTTAGGGTTTTTAATTCGCGTTTTTAGATTCCCGTTATCGTTGCTAGTTTAAATCATTAATTGCTTTCGTGCTTAGCTTGTTTTTAGTTAATTGCATTAATTTTCCCGTAGATTTAGAAAACCAATCAAAATCCTTCTCATTAAAGTATCAATTATCAAACCAAAACTCGATTTTCAAATTCACTCCTCGACGGGACACGACCCGGGAAAGTTTTTTTAGGGTTTTTACTTTGGATAAAAGTGAATACTCTTTTAAAAAGCCTCTTAGATTTCTTATCATTGATATTTTTCATTACTTATTATATTTATATTATATATATTTATTATATATTATATATTTATATATATAGTAAAGAATTAGCAATCAAGTACCTTGCATCAGTAATTGAAATCTTTCCCATAAATCTTTAGAGACTCTGTGATGATTCACAAGTGAATAGATATCAGCTAGTAGACCTTGAAAAATGATATTGGTACAATCAGCTTGAATTTTCTCAGCAGCAGATAATTCAGCATATTTCTTTGTTCTGATCAATCCATTCTCTTTAACAGTAGGCCAAATGAGTGGACCGTTTTCAACTGATTCAAGTATCATTCTTCCGTGCTCTCTTTTTTGCATGTATAATTTCATTCTACTTTTCCACGTATCATACAGGTCCTTGTCCAACATAGGTGGACGATTGTCAGCACCAGAGAGTATCATGTACTCAGTAAGAGTATTCTTTTGTCCAAGTGGAATGATTAAATTCATTTTAATGTGATAAGATAAAAGATGATCATACAGTGATTGGAGGTTGTTGTGTTAAAGTGAGGTTTGATTAATGAAGTTGAGTCTATGCAATACACGGGATTTTACAATTCTTGATAAAACCGGGAAATTAAGTTTTTACGAGATTTTACAAATCAAAGAACAACCGTATAATTCACCTAATGAAAGTGTATAGTTCTCCCAAGTAAAGCGTATAAATTACCCAAGCAAAACGTATAAATCACCTAAAGGAAGATGTATAAATCGCCTTAAGAAACAAATGTATAAATCACCTGTAGGAAACTTAACGTATAAATCGCCTGTGTAATAGCTAACGTATAAATCGCCTGCGTAATGACACACGTATAAATCGCCTGTGTAATGACACACGTATAAATCGCCTATGTAATAGACACGTATAATTCGCCTTTGGAACACGTATAAATCTCCTAAACACGGAATCGCGTATACCTTGCCTTTGGAAAACGTATAAATCGCCTGAACTAATAACTTGTATACTTCGCCTATACGTATAGTTCGCCCAATACACTTCGAAAATCAAAAATCTTAAAAAGACTCACTTTTTGACGTTTTTACCTGATTTTTCTTATACTTCTTACCTATCTAAGATTATTAGAACCTTAAAAACACAAACTTTAACATTTTTGACACAAAAAATTTGAAATCAAGATTCTTGGTACAAAACCCTTTTTCTAACCAAAAAGACTCAAAAAGATGAAATTTTTGATGGTTTTTCAAAGATTTTCTTGTACTTCTAGCCTAAACTAAGATAAATAAAGAAGAAAGTTACAAGCTTTATGGTTTTCTAAACCTCAAAATATAAAAACCTTTTGAAAGGTTCGAACCAAGAACACGCCTAAAACAAAGGTAACAAACGCACATAAAACCTTCACAAACACCCCATGGATCTTGATACCAATTGTAGAATATCTTAACACATATAGATAGTAGAGAATTCGATAGATTTTAGAGAAGAAATATATGGTTGGATGAACAACATAGAGAGAGAAACAAAGAAGAGAATATTAGATTAAGAGTGTGAGAAAAATGAACAACCAACACCCTCTCCATGTGTGGAGAGGGTATAAATACATCAAGCTATAACTAGCTACGGGCTTTGTTATGGGCTTTCCATGTGTCTTTGGCCCGGTTAGCTTACTAACATTATATAGGATTAATCTACGAGCTATGACTTAATTACATTGTAAGTGACCGATACTTTTCGTATTTCTAACAGATCTGTATAAGGATGTGGACGTGAAACCGTTAGTAGCAGAGCATGAAAAAGGAAGGAAATGTGATGCAAAGATGATTGATACTGATCATAATGTTTCTCAAAAAAAGTCATATGAGCAAGTCGTAGAAGATGCACATGTGACACTCACTACCTTCAACAGAAGACATAAAGTTCAAAGCAAAGCTCTTCCATTTCTATCCGACCTTTGCAAGTAAATTTCTCATCCATGGAATAACGTTCCACCATCGTCGATGAAGTCGCTTCTATATGAATGAAAGGAGTATGTCAAGAATACCAAGAACTCAGATTCCCTCTATTCACACAGAACCTATAACGGCCATTCTTGATTCGTCTACTATTGCTTTAACAACCGCTAACAATATCAATGATCACTCCTCTTCCACAATTGTCGACACCATCTCCTGCACCAACAATTGTTTCAACTATAACCTCAATTCCTGCACTTCCTGATTTTTCTTCCCTGTTTGGATTCGATCAAAGAGTTTCTACCTTGGAAAAGGAACTATCTCTATTCAAACAAGCAGACCATTATGCACAACTCTTCAAATATGTTAAATCTCAACTTCCAACAATAGTGGATGACCTTCTTAGTATAAGAATTGGTTATGGTACTCGAACAGCTCTCCAGTGATACACTAAAGAATTTGAAAAGAAAGCTCAAGAAGAGAGGAAGTTATACATAGATGTTGTTGAGAAATCAGTGAAAGACATTATACGCGATGAAGTCAAAAGTCAACTCCCTTAGATCTTACCTAAGGAAGTATCAGACTTCGCCACTCCTGTGATCCAAAGTACTATTACAGAATCACTTGAAAATGTCATCTTAGCTAAATCTTCGTCTCAACCGTAATCAACATACAAGGCTGCAACATCTCTCACAGAGTTTGAATTGAAGAAGATTCTTCTTGATAAGATAGAGAAAAGTAAATCATATCAAGCTGCTCCAGAATACAGAGAACTCTATGATGGACTGGTCAAATCTTACAATCTTGACAAAGATCTCTTCTCATCATATGGAAAAGCATATTCCCTAAAGAGAGACCATGAAGATGAAGACAAAGACGAAGACCCTCCAGCTGGACCAAACCAAGGGTCGAGGAAGCGGAAGACAAGAAAGGATGCTGAACCTCCAAGAAGCTCTAAATCAAAAGATTCTCAATCAAGTTCATCCAAAGGCACCAAGTCTTAGCCGAAACCATCTGGCAAGTATGTGCAAGCAGAGGAACCAGTGTTTAAGACTGCAGACACTGAAATGCCACACAATCAAGGAGATGACATGGGTAACGCTGTAGATCAACCCATTGTCGAGGCAGCTTCTAAGCATGATTGGTTCAAGAAACCAGAAATGCCTTCGACTCCTAATCCTGATTGGAATGCTAGAAATAAATTGATTTCAGACCTCCTCAGACTTGGATCAGCCAAATTGCTAAAGCAGAAAAGCCTCCTCTCACTTTCAACGAGCTGATGAGCACTCTGATCGACTTCTCAGCATTTTTCATGAATCATCCGAAGATTAACAATCTGACACAACTGCATCTTGTTGGACCAACCTTCAATCTGCTCAAAGGGACATGCAAGAGTTGAGTGGAGCTTGAATATTACTTTGAAGGTCATCAATATCTAATCGATCTTAGCAAGCCGTTACCATTGATTGTAGTTGGAGGTCATCAAGTAGTTTATGCTGACTACTTTATCAACAATGACCTAGAGTACTTGAAAGGTGGAAGCTTAAGTAGGAAATACACAACTTCTACTACAAAAACCAAGGCTGATAAGTACGATAATATTGAAGGGATAGAAGACATGGTTCCAGCGTTATGGAGTCCGGCGAAGGTTGCATACGACAAATATGCACTCTAGGGTATTTTGCACTAGGTTCAAATACAAAGGTTCTTTGTATTTTCAAGGACAACATGAAGTCCACACATTATGTATACTCCCGAAGAAGAATCATTGCAGTAACCCATGTCAAAGTTATGAAGCAGTATGATTACGTCTTTGGACGAGATTGTAGTTCGAAGAGAAGACAACTCACTCTACAAGTTCAAGGAAGGTGACTTCCCAAATCTTAATTTTGCGTGATTAAAGATATGCTGCTTCTCTTGGTCCATAAGAAAATCTTAAATCTTGAAAGAGATGACCTCTTTGACTTGAATGTAGCATTAAGGATGTTCACTAGAAGTGTTGTTATTCAGAAGCGGGTGGAAGATCTTCAACTAGGAGTACAAAGCTACCAGAAGAAGCTTAATATCACCAGCCTGATACTTACAGATCCAACATCTCCAACATGACCCCATTCACTACTCACAACAACCCTCAAGGAATCATATATCTAGACAAGTATCAGCAAAACAGATTGATGCGTAAATGACTTTACATTTCAGTGATAGGACTGCACAATTCATTTAAAATATCTTCATGATATTGCTTCCAACCTGAGGATAGAGTACTTGCCAAAGAGAAAATAGAGTGAACGAGATAGGAAAAGGTCTCGCATCATGATCAAGGCGATCGATAAGCAGCTTTATAAGAGAAGTTTAATGAGGAACTTGGAGAAATTTGTTGGTGGGAGAGATTACAGGACTAACCTCAAGCTGCTCGAAAGGATGATATGAAGTTGTCATATTTTGTCCTTCTCGATTTCAGGTCAATTTCTCGTAATTAATAATTCTTGTGAATATGTAAATATGTAGTGTAGACTATAATTAGGCTTATATAGTGTTTGAGTATAATTTTTCAAGAATTTCTTAGTAAATTCAAAAAATTTCAAATTCACGCACTCAAACACCATATAATACCCTCAAAAATTGAGGGGGAGCATTAAAATGTTCCTAACACAGCTTGTTAATAATCGAAACATTTTTCTCCCCGAATTCATATGTATTTTAAATCAATTAATATATCCAAAATATTAAAAGATTTAACATTTTTGATAAGGGGAGAAAAGTGATTAATATATACAGCTAATAATGTGATTTTAAGATCTCCAGTGTATGCTAACCTATATATGTGCTAAACTCTTTTGACTAATCGATGCACATATGAAGGGGGAGCAAATGGTTACGTGATTGGCTGAAATGTGGAAGTACCAAAGACCGACCATTTAAATTACTGTATTAGAGTTATAAGGTGGTTAAGTTTAGGTATTCATTCCTATGATCCAGCCAGAACTGAAGGGATCTACCCAAGGATATTCCACTAGTTAGTGTAGAAGTCCTTACGTATGATACAAAAAAGGAGTAAAAGTGATATTAAGGGAATAGTGCAGACTGAGATGGAGCTAGTACTAGAATAAACCCAACAAGGTACTAGTCATGAAGTCTCGGTAAGCGCTGAAGGGGTTGAAGAATGAAAAAGAATTGTAAGGATGAAAGGTGAAAAGAAAGAAGCCCTCCATACACTTAGGCAGAAACCGGGTCAATACATATGCTATCAAAAACACTAAGATGTTGTCTGGTATTAAAGATAGCCATAGACCTTGTGACGTTATGCACAACCCTCCCTAGCCACTCATGGTCTCTCAATAGACTCTTGTTTCTTTTCTTACGGATATTACATACATTTTATCGACTTTCTCACTCCGAGTTAGTTGGTATTGAAAAGGTGGCAATCAACTCCAGCCTCCGATCACTAAAACCAAATGTGCACTATAGAGTCTAGAGCCAATAAATCATCCATAAATCTCATTAGGACACTTATCCATAAAATACTTGCCAAATCACACAATGTGATAACAAGGAAATATCTTAAGAGTCCTACGCATTATCCTTGTGATATTGCCAGAACATCTGAGTGATACTAAAGTTTTCACAATGACGATGGAAATCCTGCTTGAGCCAACATTAAACAAGCTCTTGGTAGGTGACTTGTGCGATTCTATATGGATCAAGCTTGTGACAACTGGAAAGAAATGATGGTGCAATTTTATATGAATCAAACTTGTTCCAAGTTATGAATTGACGGTTGATGAAAGTTTGAAATGTTAAAACTCTCAATGTGTCACAAAAACACTTTGGCATAGTGACACGTCGATTGATTTTCAAATCAATTTTAATTCAATCAATAGGACTTTGTTTTACTGGTTCACTCATACCGTGTTGTCTGCTTTAAGACGCTCCAGTAATGAGAACGGCTAGTGCAGCTACGAAACCCTGTCAAGAAGATTCTTCAGAATTTTATCTCATAACAGGCAGTATTTATACTGATCAACACGGAACAATGGTTATTGCAACCATATTCAACAAAGTGACAAAGACACTTTCGTCCATAACTGTTGATTATCACTAACCTAAACTTGCATGTATTCTTGATGGTGGCAGCAGCTAGACCTAGACAAGTCAGATTCATAGCCACATGCTCATACCTGACCGACAAATATAAAGACATCATGAAAGCTAAATTACATGTTTCAAGACTTTCGCTACTCTGAGATCGTACATCCTTCTTGAAGCGAAGAAGTGTTAAAGTTAAAGAACTTCAAGAAAGATGTATTATTAAAGCTTTCAAGTTAAAGAATCAAGAAAGGTATGAGCATGTCGGTCCAAAAGTCACAAGTACATAAGATGACAAAGATTACAAGATGGCGAAAAGAGATTATGCTTGGTTGATGATCTTAAGAAGTTCAAGATCACATTCAAGTCAAGTCAAGAACAAGCTTAAGCCTAAAGTCAAAGATCACTACATCACGTTCACAAGATAAAGTAAAGAAAACAAGTCTGCGAGCACAAGACTAAAGACAAAGCATAGTATGCTAGGTTTAAGTTTTTGTAAAATGGAGGGACCTCCCTTAGGGGGAGATTGTTAGGATCACAAAAAGTGTCGGTCACTTCCATTATATCGTTTGATAGCTCGTAAAGTAATATTTGGAAACTAAATAGGCTAGTAAGGCCCAAGGCCCATGGAAAGCCCATCAAGGGTCCATGGTCGGCCACTAAGAAGTATTTATACCCCTCTCCACACCTTGGAGAGGGTTGGTTGTTCACTTTACATTTTGCTAATCTAATATTTATCTTTTTCCTTTCTCTCTCTAGAAGTATTCATCCATCCTTTCTCTCTTTAGTTCTTCATACATTTGATTGTGAGTTTAGGTAATCTAGTATTCTACATAGCTTTTTTATTCTATCTTTTCTTTGTGTTATTTGTTTCGTAAATATTTTCGTTGACCTCCATGGGAGACGAAAATCCTATCTGTACTATTGGAGATTACTCGAGACCTAGCCACGAGGGCTATCAAAACACCATTGAGCTCCCCGATGGGAACAATGTGGTGCCTCTGTGACCCGACACCATCCGGTTGGTGCAAAATAGATGCTCATTCCACAGACTTTGGTCTGAGGACCCAAACCAACATCTCAATGATTTTCTAAAACTTATAGACTCACTTGACCTTGATGTTATAAACAGGGAAAGGATACGCCTGCATTTATTTTAATTTTCCTTTCATGATCAAGCTAGCAATTGGCTTGAACGTCTTCCTGCAAGATCCATCTCCACCTAGGAGGATCTTGTAACACCCCCAAATTAGGTGGCAGCGGTATATGGGTTTGAGGGTGGTACTTCATAGATCAATAGCATAAGATATATATAAGAATGACCATTAAAAGTCATTTAAAACCGATACATTAGATTTAGTAAATTGTTTGTTACAAAAGCCAGAAGCTTCACTTGTTTACTTGTTAAAAATACAAAGATTTTAGCCCATAACAAATGTACAAAATGTAATGCGACCAAATCTTTTATGCATAAAACATAATCATCAATGTATCCCTTGCACCTCGTGCCTTATTGACCTCCTGGAAAATATTGCTTTAAAACGTCAACAATAATGTTGATGAATTCATAGGTTTGTTAAATGTATAATGTAGGACCGCAAGATTTCCCCATGATAATGAAACAGATGCAAACATCTTAAAATGTAATTACATTTTCCTAAGCTTATGACACTAAAGCTCGACATGTATGAATTGCAATATAAATTGCCAACATTGCCCGTGATGATGTTCTAACCCGCAACATCCTATGTCCGACATGGTTTACATTCGTTTGACCAGTGATAGCTAATCACCCGAACGGGGATGTCAATCCCAAATAGATCTATTTACAACATTCGCGCTCACAACAAGTAATTGACAGTTCATGATAATGGGCTCAGAGGGTTATCGCTACTTAGGCAAACACGTAATCGTAATGCAAAATGTCCACTTGCGTCCAATTGTAAAACATGCATATGTTTTGCACCCCAAAAATTGTAAATCATTAAAAATGCAAAACGTGGGGCTATGAACGCACCTCGAGTGAGTGAATCGATAATGTAAATCACTAACAGAAAATGCGTCACGAATACGCCCGAATGCAACCTAATTAGTTATAGGTCGTATGAGTACTGAGTACTTTGAATATATAATACCGTATATAATTCTATATAGCTACATCACCTTCTAATTGTATTTGAGAAATAATATTTATAAAGTAAAAATGTTTATAAATATTACGTTGGTAAAAATGGCGTAACTTTCACGTTTTAAGTCCGTTTCATACGTTTCTTATGTCCTCGCTTTTGTATTAAGACGAGTTATCAAAATATTACATTTTTGTATTTACAACCCCCTGGTAAAAAAATAACTTTTATAAAATTATTTTTATAAAAGTATTTATTAGAGTAAACATGAAAAATCCATAACTCCTTCGTTATTTATCAAAAAATTATGATTCTTAAGGTTTTGGAATCCTAAAAATATGTACTTTTTATAAAAAATACTCAATCATTTATATTAGAATTGGAAAATATTAAGTTTTTATAAAATTATTTTTATAAAAGCTTTTATTTATTGTAAACTTCTAAATGGCGTATCTTCTTCATTATAGCTCGGATTTTCAAGCTTCTTATTGATTCGGAATCATCATGAGATGTAGTATTTTATAAAAATATAAAATAAATACTTTATTTTCATGATTAAAACAATAGGGTTTGATCTTTTTGTTAAAAAGTGTTTAAAACTTATTTTTGTAAGTTTTTAGTTTAGTAACTTTGTTACAAGTCCTCTACAACACCATATATCACATGTATTACATATTTAAGGTCCTTAATCCATGATTTGTCCAAATATTATGTGGAAAAATAGAAGGGGGGGGGGGTTTGAATAGTTTAACGCTTTTTTAATTTAAGGTTTTAAAGTGTTTGTAAAAATTCTAGATTCGACTTTATATGAATTAAATACTTGCACAATATAAACAATATATCTATCTAAACAATTAATAAGATAGCATGAGAAAGTAATGCAAGACAAGGGATAAGAGTAAGAACAATCAAACCACAACGCGAGGATTTATAGTGGTTCGGCAACGAAGTACCTCTTTGCCCTACTCCACTCCCCGAGCACCTAACTCGAGAGTTTTCTTCACTATGTCAACAAGCTCCCTTATGGCAGAGAAAACCGTACACAACGTTGCTTACACCGATTTACGATACAAATCTAAATGTCGAGTTCTAATCTTAGCTAGAACCAATCTATCACAACACAACTTCATGACTTATTCACGACTTCACAACTTCACGACTTCTTCATGACTTTAAGACTTCTTCACAACACTACTTATATCACAACTATCTAGCACTACTTGGTAAGATCATCAAGATCTAACTATACTTACAAAGATCGCCAAGATCTAGCAACTATACAACTTTACAAAATTTACAAAAGATTTACAAGTTATGATATGGATGCAATAAGATTGCAACACCACACAAAGATGTAATACTTTTTCACTTGATGATAGAAGTATTGTTCTTTTACACTTGAAGAATCGAGCTTGGATCACTTGGAAACAAAGCTTTATGATTAAATGATCAAAGGATTTTAGAGAGGATATGTGGGCTGTTTTAGGCAGAAAGAATGAGTGCAAAAGGTGAGAAAATAGTGGGGAAAAGTCCAGTATTTATAGGACAAACTGGGGGAGCGTCTACCTAGGGGCGGTCCCCTTAAATAGGTGGGCGGTCCCCTTAAAATTAAGGGGGCCGCCCGTGTATTTAAGGGGGCCGCCCTAGACTAGGGCCTCCCCAGTTTGTCTTTTGTGTAGGGGGAATTTTTTGGAACTTTTCTAGCCGTTTTAGGTCCGAAAATTTGAATTTTAAAATGTTTATTTTGAATAAAACATTTCTTTTAATTGTAGAAAATGTTTTGTAATGTTTATAAAAATGTTTACAACATTTTATAAAAGTTTGAGGTTGAATAAAAATTTCCTTTGATCATAAAATGCATTAAGCATTTATTTATTCATACCTTTAAGTGATATAATTATCGAAATGAAAATTTACTACTAATTACTTGTTTACATTTAATTTTACATTGAACGTTTTTATATTTTGTGATTATCAAAACGTAAAGACGTGAAAAATATTAATAATGTTTTTAGGCATTATATTTTGTCAACAATCTCCCCCTTTTTGATGATTACAAAATTTAAACTCATTAAATGTAAAATTATTTTTAAACAAGTATTTAGTGAGTTTCATGTCATTTCTCCCCCTTTTTGTAGAATCAAAAAGACATCATCGAGAATTGCTAGTTAGATCGACGGAATAATTGCTCCCCCTTGATGTGTGCTCCCCCTCGTTCGAGGGCACCAAGGAATCGAGCTATGGTTTCTTGGCTACAAAAACGAGTTAGAACAATACAAATATTTCTAACATGTAGCAAGAAGGAAGGAAAAATATGACAAGTGCAAGCAAACATTAAAGCAAAATATGCTTCATTCATTTAGGACAATGTGATTGTGAACATCAAAAACATACATAAATAGAAAAACAATATGCTTTAGAAAGCATACTAATACATTCATAAAAGAAAAATCCTACAATAGCATAGAGGATTTTTGACTTGCTTGCGGACACAAAGAAGGGTTGACGATTATTTGTAGGCATATTATGAAGTTAGTTGGTTGTGATGGAGAGTTTTTTCGGAGCAGAGGCGGTTGTGGTATGGGTAATATCTTTGAACTCTAAGAGGTGGATGTGGTCAAGTGAGGAGGAATTCAATCCAATTGATATCCGCACTTAAAGCAAGGAATTGTTTTTGGGTGAAGATGCAACAAGGGTAATACCTAACATGGGTTTCAACTTGGTTCATGTTGAGAGTGTGTAGTAGGTTTGGAGAGTAAGGAGATGAGGGAATGTTGTTTTGTTGTTGAGAGAGATGCATGGCTAAGAGGTTTGATAGGTCTTGTAGTTGATTAATGTCATCAACTAGGCTTTCTCTACTTGGAGATGGAGGTGATGTGTGTTGAGTTTGGTTGTCACTTTGAGGTGGAACTTGAGTGTGAGTTTCATGTGAGTTGATGGGTGAGATGGGAAGTGGAGGATGTGAGACAACTTGTTGTTGTTTGAGGAGTGTCTTTAAATGTAAGGGAGTTTTGGTTGTCACTTTGAGATGAAGTTTGAGTGTGAGTAACATGTGAATTGATGGGTGAGATGGGAAATGAAGGATGTGAAACACCTTGTGGTGATGTGGTAGTGTTCTTGATGTAAGGATTTGGTAATGCTTGATTGGGGTGATTATTTTCTTGAGATGGTTGACGAGGAGGAGTGAGTGGTTTTGGCATTGGTGTAGGTAAGTTTACATTGAGCCCATTGGATGTGTTACAAGGGTTTAGTTTCTTCCTCCAAATAGGTTTCACACTCATTTTAGCTACCCTTAATGGTTTGGATATGGGTTTGTTAGGAGATGTCATTGGTAAGGATGATTGTGATGATGATGGATGAGAATGTATTTATAGTGGAGGAAAGGTTTAAATTTGGAAGAATGAACATTTAAAGGATCAAATCCAAGAAATGTTTGTAAATGTAGGGAAACAGTAGCTAAGTCTAAAGGGTATTTGGTTAAAAGGGGGGTGGGGTGAAAATACTGTTTTACCTGTGTTTGCCTAGGCCGGTCCCCTTAATTAGGGGTCGGTCCCCTTAAAATTAAGGGGGCCGTCCTTTATGAATTATGGGGGCCGCCTACTGGCATTTCCCAGATTTCCTAAAATTTGATTTTTCTCAAAATTTTATGTGAGGGTTTCTGTTTTGGTGGTTAATTTGTAGCAAGTCCATCCTTTTATGGCAATTAAGATTTTTAGAACATAGCACTTAAGCATTCAACATTCTACATATGTATGACAAGATGTAGGATAACCTATTTCACATAATTTTGGCATATACTCATATATGAATTGAAGATCATAAGAGTGAAGAACATATGAAATAGTAACTAAATATAATACACAAAGAATTTTCCTTGATAAGGGGGTTAAGTTAAAAACGAACCAAACTTTTGTGCAAATCCTAGTGTGTGCCTAAGTGCGACAAATGTGGAGTAGCAATTATTTCGACACTAAGACATGTAAAACCTAAGAAATAATCCAAGTGCTTCTTGATTTAATTTTGCTCAACCAAGATTGTCGAAAATATATATTAGATTACATACTTTTGACAACAAGTAAGAGAACATTATGCATATGTGAAAAATGTTTTTATCATATCTCAATAATATGTGAAAATTGATTTTCATGTGCTCCTAGTTGTGAGAAAGACTTTTTGGAAAAAAATAGATTGGGATTATAGTATATATGTACAATGAGTTATGCATTTGGATAGGAGAATTTGTAAAAGTTTTCTTATAGACTTTTTCCAATCTTGTGATTTTGTGTAAAATAGAAACCTAGACACAGAGGGAATTTTTTTTTGTCAGTCAGGTGGGTGGTCCCCTTAAAGTCTGGATGGTCCCCTTAAAATTAAAGGGGCCGCCCTTTATGAATTAAAGGGGCCACCCCCTGTTAAAAAAAAAATTCTCAGATTTTTGACAAATGGTTCATTGATCTTTATTATGCCGAAAACTTAATCAATTTGTTCCATCATTCCTAGACCTAGACGTAAGTAGTTAAAAGGCTCACGTTTAAGTAGTTTAGTTAGAATATCGGCTATGTTGTCTTCCGATGAGACCTTTTCTATAGAGATATTTCATTTTTGAACATTATTGCGAAGGAAGTGATGGCGAATCTTAACGTGTTTTGTTCGTGAGTGTTGAACATGATTCTTACTTAAGTCTATAGCACCTTTGTTATCACACATTATTGGAATGTCATATAACCTAACGCCATAGTCTATGAGAGCTTGTTTCATCCATAGAGCTTGTTGACATGCCTTTCCGGCGCTTATGTATTCCGCTTCAGTTGTGGAGATGGCAAGAGCGGTTTGCTTCTTCGAAAAGCAAGATGTTAGACAACATCCCATAAACGTGCAAACACCACTAGTGCTCTTGCGATCTACGTAATCTCCCGCATGATTCGAATCCGCATACACTATTGTTTCTATGCCGATCCCTTTAGGATTTTTACAATAATCCTAAATGGTAGTGCCTTTAAGTGTATCTGAAAGATACGTTTAACCGCTTCTAGGTGAGAGGGTTTTGGGATCCTCCTGAAAGCGGGCGCAAAGGCAAACACTAAACATGATATCGGGTCTACTTGCCGTTAAGTATAATAAACTACCTATCATGCCTATATATTTGGTATTATCTACGGACTCACTTTCTTCGTCTCTTGTGAGTTTGGTTTCCGTAGACATAGGGGTTTTTATTAGCTTAGAGTCTTCTAGTCTAAATTTCTTAAGAATTTCCTTAATATATTTTGATTGATTAAAAAATATTCCATCATCTAATTGTTTTATTTGTAAACCTAAGAAGAAATTTAGTTCCCCATCATACTCATTTTGAACTCATCATGCATGATCTTGGCAAAGTCATAACACATTTCTTGACAAGTTGATCCGAATATAATGTCATTAACATATATTTGGACAATAATGAGATTCGAGTCTTTCTTTTTAGTAAAGAGTGTGTTATCTACCATTCCCATGGAGTAATTATGTTTTAAACCATAAGAAAGGCTTTTAATCGATCGTACCAAGCTTTTGGGGCTTGTTTTAAACCATAAAGAGCTTTCTTA
>BQNB010088394.1:0-16438 GCA_026074375.1 Tanacetum coccineum | reverse complement strand
GTTAAAGTTGTTAGAAATAAGCTAGACAATAAGTTTGTAGTTTTAAGTTTTTGCTGAAAACCATTTTTTAATAAGCCAAAATTAAGCCATAAGCGTAGGGTCTGTTTTGTAATTTTCTAATAGTCAAGGGTTACCCGTTTTCACTGAATTGTAACTTTCCTAAAGTTACCCCGCCTACCCTGTTCTTTCTTTTATTGCAATATCTACCTTGTCTTTTTAGTAAAAATAAAATAGATTTAAATTTTAGTTTTTAGTTTTATAAAAATTAGGGTTTTGTTTTAATTGAACAAATTAGGGTTTAATTAGAGTATAAAATTTGGGGCTTTTTGTTCTATAAAATTTCTGCACCTTTTTAGAGTTTAAAAACCATTTTTCTATATTTTTCTCATTTGAATTGTATTTTCTAGAAATTAAAATAGACTTTAGTGATTTACTTTTTCTTAGAAAAATCATAAAAAATAGAAAAATTGTTGAAAAATTAAAATTCTTTTTGCAATAATTTTCTTTTTAAATCTAATATTTTTGAAAAATAAAAGTAAAATTTTAGTGATAATTTTTAGAAAAAGTTTATTTTTGTTAATTCATTAAACTTTAAAAATTCATAAAAAATTCAAAAATAGTTAAAAAAAATTTCCAATTCTTTTTCCTAAAATTTTCTTTTAAAATTTGTGATTTTTAGGTATAAAATTTGTTAAAAGTTGTTACTTAGATTTTAAATTCCAGATTTAGCTCGCGTTTATTACATTTTGTGCATTTAAATTTCGTGCTATTTCATTGTTCCTTTAATTCTTGCTATTTCATTTGTAGTATAATCAACAATTCAAAAGTTTCTTATCATTCTAAGCTCGAATCCGAATTATTCTTAAATTCTCAATTCACGATTTCGTTGGGACACGACCCGAGGATAAGTACTTCCCGGAAAAATATACGAATTGTGTTTTCTTTTGTGAGATTTTTGCCTTTATATTTCTCTTGGTTGAGAAGTATTTTGGAAAGAATTCTTACGAGATTAATAACTCTATACGTATATAAATTTGACTACACCATATACTCACATTTTTATATACATTTTTATAGTCACATTTTTATGCACGTTTTGATACACACATTTCTATACACGGTTTTATATACGTTTTTATATACGTTCTTATGAACGTTTTTATACACACGATTTTATACACGTTTTTACACATTGTTTTATACACGATTTTATGCACGTTTTTATATACGTTTTCTAAACGTTTTTACGCACGTTTTTATGCACGTTTTATACACGTTTTTATATACACATTTTTATACACGTTTTTATATACGTTTTTATAGTCCCATTTTTATGCACGTTTTTATAGACACGATTCTATACATGTTTTTATATAAGTTTTTATGAACATTTTTATACACACAATTTTATACACGTTTTTATACATGGTTTTATACACGTTTTAAGCATGTTTTTATACACGTTTTCTAAACGTTTTTATGCACAATTTATATGTATGTTTTTATGCACGTTTTTATACATGTTTCTATACACATTTTTATATACGCTTTTATAGTTACGTTTTTATGCACGTTTTTATATATGATTTTATACACGGTTTTTATAGTCACGTTTTTATGTAATTAACTCAATATTTTAATTACTATAATGCATTTTACTAGGTGTCACTGTACGGTTTCTAATGACAGTGTATATTAGAAACCTTCTATCAAGAAATCAAAGGGGAAAAAGATATGAAATTAGTTCGTATAAGCATGCTTTGAATCACATATCTAATCCAACCGATTAGGTTTTTTTATTTCTTTGTAAGATCTAAGCATGAGAAAGGATCATGATTTCTTCACATATTGCATAATGGTTGATAGATAGGAGTTTTCCAAAACTTTCAAGATACTTCCGAGTCATCCAAAGACAATAACCAACGTTGTTAATGCTCCCGAGTGCTAGCGTTTGTTTGATCAAGACCCCGGTGTAAATATTTCACAAGATCCTCCACAAATCGACCATAATTGTTGTTATGAGTGCGGTGATTCATTAAATGGGATTTTTTGTCAAAAATGCATTTGTGAATCTTGTGGAAAAGGTGCTCATTTCGGTTACAACTGTCCACCAAAAGATCCGATCATTTCTGAGCCGAACTTGTGCTAAAACGAAATGTTGATTGTTTCCCCACATGGATACACAAACTATCCACAACAAGATTTTGTTGTGGAAAACTGTGAGGACATCTTAGACTTAACCAATGTCCATCCGATGAACCAAGAGTATTTTATTCTCATATCTTTCAGTTTCGACCAATTTCACTCCCACTGTTTCCGATGTTTAGCAGACTCCAATCCTAAGCAGTAATGGAAATGCTTGGCACATCTCAAACGGATCTTATAGAATCTATGCAAAATTTCTTGAAGAAGTATGATCATATTCCTCATAATGAAAAGAGCATCAAGTTATTGCTTGCGGAGGAGAAATTTTTAAAGATTAAGCAAGTTGTGGAAGAAGAGAAAACTCAACAAGAGTTTTTGCAAGAATTGTTGCAGATCTTCATAAGGATTTACAAATCCATAACGTAATTTCAACCACTACTAAAGCAAGAAACTCTTAATCAAATTCAGAAAGATCAAGAAGAGAAGAGTATTGTGGGACTGCTTGCTGAGGAGAGACTTCAGAAAGCTAATCAAGCTTTAAATGAAAGTCAATCTCCTCAAGAAATGAGAATCCAAGATTTGGAGATTCAGAAGCAGCAGTGTTTAGAAGAAATGAAAGAATGGATGAATGATTTAGGAATTGAGAGAATTACGGAAAGGAAGAGATCCGATATTGAGTATAGAAAAAAATGTGAAGATAATATTTACTGAGCTTCAGGATGAAATTTCAATACCTAAGCATTGAATTCGAGAATCACACAAGAAGCAAAAGACTTAGATGAATTTGAAGCTAGAGCTCCGAAGTCAGAAGAGTACATTGACGATGATGGACGATTGATTTAGATATATGCCGTTCATACGAATACGATACACCACTCTGCCGTTCGCAAAACCTAGAGCCTAAAGAGTCACTCATAATGGGAGATGCGGCATATTAACACTCACCCGAAACAGAGGCGAGTAAGTGTAGAGATTCCTTGTTCAAACCCAAGTGAGTCCCGATGACTTTAGTTTGTGGAGTGTAATTTTGTTCGAATCACCGATGATTCCAATTACGATAAGTCCACGAGTAGACGCTTGTTCATACTTGCTCCAACATCGCCGAAATCGGTGCAAGCTTGTGACGATGAAGACGATACCGACGACGATAACGAGTTAATATGACGATTTTATGATTGTGGTTGATATTAAGGAGGACGGAGAGAGATTGATCTCGACATTTCTAAGATCGTTGACATTTCTCTTCGGGGGAAAAAAAATTAGTCGAAAGTTATCTTTAATTGAAAAAGATTCAACGTTTTTAGTCTCTTCTCCTCCTATTCCGGTTCTCCATAGATTTTGCGCCCCCTCTACTATCCCCTTGTGATCTTGATTTGAACTTTAGAGGATCGATGTGACTAGTTTTTCGGATAACTCGATACTACGGGGTATCGAGAGTGACCGTGATTCAGGGGAAGACACTATTTCTATTGATGATTTACCCCTTGATGACTCGATAATTTTCTCCGAGTACGAGTCATTTACTTTTGATGATGAGCCCGTGATGGCTGAAGTTAATGTTTTTGACAAGCTTAACACAATGAACTTCTTAACCGGTATAGGTGAAAATGAATGTTTTAGGATTAAGAGGAAGAATTCCTGCCCCATTCACTATTCGATCATTTTTACCATTTGTCACCTATCCCGAGGTTTTACCCACATCTTACTCCACGGGGAGTGAAGATAAAATTTTTAATCCGGGTATTTTTGATAATGATGCTTTTAAGATAAGAGCTCAAAAGAGTTAGTTCCCATCTAAAGCTCATTTTGACTCTTGATGTTTTTTTGACCACTCCCATCGCCCTTAATGAACTTTCATGTTACCAAAGCATTTTTCGGGTTCACATTTTCTCTCTTGAAAATCTTTTCTAAAAAGTTTTATGAACCCGGAATCAAAAATGCTACGGTATATCTTTCATTCCTAGTTTGGGGAGGTTTCCACCTCTTGGAATTTTTTCACCATTACTATTATCCACCATAATAACCTAGTTTGGGGACCGAGTCAAGCGAAGGGGACATAAATAAACAAGCGTTTCGTGGGAGGCACCCCATGCTTATCCTTTTATTTTCTTTGCTTCCCCAAGGACAAATTAATTCGGGGGCGAGTATAGCTTGTACTCGGTTAACAAAAACTAAGCCATTTTTAAGATGTTTTTTGAGCTAACACGTAAACGAAGAAGGAAAGCTTGTTCTTTTTCGTCTCTTGTTGGTCAGTGTGTGATTTTGTCCAGGTTATCCAAATTTGGAAGCTTCAGTTCAAAAAATTATGGAAGACAAAGCAATTCCTACCAATTTCCATCGAATGATCTCCAATCTTCTCTTCATACATAGGGAAAATCTCTTATCCTTGTCTTCCCGAACTAACATCTATCTTTGGCATGAAACTTAAATTTTTGTTAAAGATTCCTTTTGACCCTTATTTTAACTTTGAGGACAAGAGTTTCATTTTAGTTTGGAAGGATATCATCGATATTGACTTGACACTTCACCAACCTTGTTCGAAATCTTTTTTGAATTACCTTTTGTGGAAAAATGAAAATTTAATGTTTGCTTTACAAGAAAAGCACAAAAGAAGCTTAGTTTTGAAAAAAAAACACACTTTTGGTATCCCGTTGTGAGAAAATAGAGTTAAATTTTTGACTTGACCGGGTGAAAAAAATGCCCTACTAGTTCTTTAACCTAAGCTACACCTTTTTGGGGGCCAACTTTCACAAATCCTATTTCTTTGGATTTGAAAATGTAAGAACAAGAAAGATGTAGTTTAAATATAAGTGTATATTGCTTAAGGCAGAGTTATTTGAAACCAAAAGCGTATAATGAATGATTTGTGTCTTTCTACTCCCATTAAAGCTCTTAACACACCTAATCATACGTGCCTCTTTTTTAATTATCTAAATCAACCAATGCTTTAGAAAAAGTCTTACATTTAAAAAGAATTCATTTTAATATGTAAGTAAGATTTTTGTTTCAAACAAAAGTATCAGTTAGATTTTCTAAAGTGAATTTTTTCCATTCAATCAAAAGATAATTATAAAAAGAAATTGCCAATGAAGCATTTTCTAATGCAAAAGGAATTATTTTCGTGCCAATGAAGCATTCCGCAAAATTAGTATACTAAAAGCTATATGTGTTTTAATCGTTGCGTATCCATGTTGAGAGAAAGACTCGGATGGGTCGCAACTAAGATTAAAACTATGTACGTGGAATCAAGTTCGTAGGCATTAATCACTATGGACGAGGCTAGTGATATTGCAACTAAGGACTTTTTGGAAAAAAAATTCTAGGCTTTGTAGGAAAAGGTGTTGTCGCGATAACCCACAAACTTTAGCAGCGAGTGGGGATTCGAACTAAGAACACCGGTTGTTTGATTGCGAATACTCCTATGTGGTGAGAAAGGCCTAAGTAGGGGTTCGAACTAAGAACAGACATCCTAATTGCAAAAAAAAAAAAATATAGTTTAGAAAACTAAAAAGAATGGTACAAATTTCATTTCCTCAATCAAATTTAGAAGTTTTTGTTTCCGAATCTCTTTTAAGCTTTGAGTCGAGGTTTTCTATGTGATTCAACAGTTGAGTTCACAAGGCTTATTGTAAAGCTTAGATGAATTTTCAACTATGAAGATAAAATTGATCTATGGTTGAGTTTAAAAGAGTGCACAACATCTTAATCATTAATTTATTCCTGATGGGAGTGAAAAGTTCACAAGTTTGTAAGTATAAAGAGCTTAATCATTTGAACTTTATATTGACAATGATCTGTTTAATAGCTTGTTTAGTCTAGTGAAAAGCAAGGATGACGAATTTTTTCCTACTTTTGTGCTCTATTAATCGGAGTAGGCCTATTTCAATGAGCCTAAAAGTTGCAAAGTTGCAATGATTGCCATTAATGTGTTTCAAGAGATTAATTACCCATGTGTTGGAGTAGTGTATCTTTAAAGTGTTTAATCTTGATTCCAGTGTATTCAATAAAGTACTTGCTTGTCATATGACTGTCATAATTTGAAGAAAACTGTGAGTCGGTGAATTGTTAAAACTGATTGTATGAACCAAAGGTTTCCACGATCCATCTTCGGAAAATTCATCTTTGTCAAGTTGCTTTTGTAGTTGATCTATGTTGAGGAACATCATACTTGTGAAAGTATCATCATCTTGACCAAAAAGTGACATAAATTCCCGTTTGAATCCATGTTCGATACGAGTGCCTTTTCAGTCTTCTTTAGAAATAACTTGAAGAGAACAAAAATATGTCATGCATCTCTCTTTTATTTTTGACATCTTGTATTTGATTGCATGCACATCTTTTGTTTCAAAATCCAAGTTTCTTTCCTTTGCCGAGTTGTTGAATGCGGTCTCTGAATTACTGTTTTCTTTCTCAAAGCAAGTGTTTTCTATGACGACTGAATCAAATTTCAATGCTTGAACTAATTTGACTTAACTTCTTGTGTCTGCAACAACTTCTTTTCTGTTAGGAGTTTCTGAATCTCTTGTTGAGAAGAGATGTCGAGCAATAATTTCTCACGTGAAATCCATGTCATGATCATTGTATCTTTGAAGGATTGAGCATTGAATACAATATATTTCTAAATGCACCCTCTTAATTCTAAATTGAAGGAGTTTTCAAACATTGTTCTAAGTTTTGTCAAAAGCAGTCTTGCAATCAATCTGATGAAGTATTTCTTTGGTAAGATGTTTTTCTAGTAAATCTATGTCTTGGGAGAATGATCTTTTGAATGTAGGCACTCTACCAAAGTCTTTTAAATCATCTGAGATAGATGTGAAGTGTGACTGAAGTGCTTTAAGACCTTTCATGCAACCTCCTTTTGAGAGTTGTGCCTTCTCTTGAAGTTGTTGGATCTCTTGCTCTTTTGAAACTGAACACGAAGAAACTATGTTTTTTGTTTCCATTTTATATAATTTGTTGTGAAATGAATATGTCTTTTGTTTCCATTTTAAATAATTTGTTGTGAAATGAAACGATCTTAAGTTATGAAGTGATTGTAATTGTGGGTTGCTGTTGAAATTGAAGCACTTAAAAGATGAATCAAACACTAAAACTGAGAGATAATAGTCTTATTTCGTGAGATTTTACAAAGTGCTAAGGTGCATAAATCGCTTGTATAAATCGCATGAATAGACACAAGTGTATAAATCGCCTATATAAATCGCCTGAATAATCAAGTATAAATCGCCTGATTAATCAAGTATAAATCGCCTGTTTCAGATACAAGTATAAATCGCCTCATTCAAAATAGGCATAAATCGCCTGATTCATAACACTTATTTTTCACAGCTTTTGAACTATAAACCCAGAAATAAGCCACACAAATAAGCCATGAAATAACAAGCAAATAAGCTAGTAAATAAGATCTAGCGAGAAACAAGGAAACAAACAAAAATAGAAAACAAAAATCAAACAAACACCACGAAAATAAAACCACAAATATGCCGAGTACTATAAGCTCTAAATAAGCTCTAAACCACAAAACCAAATCACCTAAAACCCCTTGGCTCTTAGTACTACATGTTATCCCAATTTTAATCCATATCACAACCGAATAAGATATACCAATAAGCTCACATGAACCGAATAAGCTAGAGAGAGAGACTTAAAGAGAGAAAGAAATAAGAGAAGGAAAAAGAGTGGTATGATTGCTATGTGAAAAATATGACTACCAACACCCTTCACCACATGAGGTGAAGGGGTATTTATAGTCCAAGCCACATATGGCATTGGGCTTTGCTTACTTTGGGTCAGGCTTGGCATTTGGTGGGCCTTAGCCTGAAACATGGACAATATTAGCTTTAATCCAAGCCCGTTAAACCTGACTAGCCTATTACAATACAAGACTATTAATAACTACGATAACCGATTACATTCTTGTTTGACTTAATAAATTAAGGCTAACAACATCTAATGATATTTAGTTAGCTACATCGGCTAGTTAACCTCCCATATGGACCCATTTGTTAGCGCTCATATTTAGTGCTAGATACCCTTAGAACACCCTTCGAGCCATACTTTTCGTTTTGTTACATCCAACTAAAAAATATTTAATTTTAAACTTTGGCCTAACCCTTTGTCAAGTCTAAATGGTGGGTTGCTAGTTGCTTGTTATGATGGATTATTTTTTAATGAAATTATAGAGTAAGAGCCACACTTTGCCGTTTGTTGTTTCCATTTCCGACAAGATGGAGTGTGCAGTGCTCATATTTTAGTACTTTTGGAGTAGTATGTTTTATGCAAGTGTGGTGGTGATGTATGAAAACAAGCGAATAATCATCGAAAAAAAGAAGTACAAAAAAAGTGATGGCAATTATAGATAATGTGCTATAATATTTATAAAGATGAAGGACGATGAAGTATTTGAGATATCGATTAGCCAATGTGCTAAGATGTGATATACTTATATGGTGATCGATATGTGAACAAAAGGAAGTTTGTAACTATAATCATTTACGTGTTTGCGGTCTCGGTAACTAGCAACAATGGGTATTAGACTTTTGAATTATATGTTTTTGTAATTAACCCTCACAGAAAGAATCACATGCCTTATCCATACCTCCAGTTAACTAAAGCCTAACGATATAGGACTCCAATAAAAGACCTCTTTAGATGTGTACACTTGGTGCTTATGCCCCATCAGATTTGTTTTGTTTCTTGTACAAGCATATGGTAATAAATTTGGTCACGGCCGAGCTATGAGTGTGATTTCCCTTATATACTCCACCACCTAAATAAAATGAGTTTTGAGTGAATTATACTTCATTACTTTCTCGTGAGGTGCTTAGAAATATTTATCAAGCAAGAAAACCTTTGGGTATTATCAAACATCTCGGTTTTTCACCAAAAGCTTAGAACGATGAATCGTATCGGGTACTTGTACTTGGTGGATTTGCATCACATTTTTTTAATCATTCTTGTGCACCATGTGGATTAATTATTTCTTTAATCTAGATTTCTTTGATAGTCAAGCAAAGTTTAAGTGTGTGAGGAAATTTGATAACGCTCAATTGAGTATGTTTTATAGCGTATCATGGCTTTTGGTACATGTTATTGTGGCTATTTATATATGATTTTGTTACTTTAATTGAACCCAAACTGTGTTTCTAAGATCTATTTTGTAGCCAAGTACAGGAAACCAAGGGAAATAGAACGAAAAAAGAATTCAAAACAGAGATTTATTAATGTACTAAGAATCCCTATTGAGAGCCAGCTTGGAAAAGCATTTCAAGAGCAAAAGTATCAATCCACTCAAAGCTTCCAAGTCCCAAGATAAAGTTAAAATGAAGTATTGTTGAAGAATAAAGACCCTCGGCCAAGCACAATTCAATCGGGAAGCTTAAACAAAGAATTAAGAAAAGTGCATGCTGAGACGAGAGCAGCAGCTGCCCGACTTCTAGAGTAGCCACCCGGTTAGATGCAATTACCAGGAGCAGCCACCCGGCATCTGGAGCAGCCGCTCGGTTGGATGCAATTACCATGAGCAGCCGCCCAGCTTTTGGAGGAGCTGTCCGGCTGGAATTTCGTCATCTTCTCCAAGTGTAATTTCTTGAATTCTGCCATGAATGATCAAGAACGATCTAGACTCTTTTCCCTAGCATTTTACAACCCTTAGCCTCTAAGAAAACCATTTAATACCCTAAGGGTTTGGCACTAGTATAAATAGACCCCTTGGTCATTGTTTTCAAACACATCTCAACATCATTTTCTTTGGCTATTAACATAAGGAAAACTTCACCCCTTTTACCCAAGGATGAATTTTCTCTATTTTATCACTCCCAAAAGACCACAAACCTCTTCCAAATTCGTGTAGATTGATCAACGGCTGAAGAAAGTGCTTTTATATAATTTTTTGGCTTGGTAGAACACTTTTAGTCAATTGGAGGCTTAAAGGTTGCTCCAAATCTTCATCTTTACTTATTGTAATCATACTTTGGGTAAACTTTATTACTTTTTAAGATGTTCGTTATTGATTTGATTGTTAAAACTTTGTGTTTGGTTGAAATAATCATGGAGTAGTTCTTGTTTACTTGTTTGGAATGATGTAAACATTGATATAGAGTGTTTGGTATTTTGCAATATTGATTTATGGTTTGCTATGAGAATTTTGGTTGAATTGATATGTGTCTAAATAACTTGTTGGTAAATCATAACCGGATCTATAGGTCGAAAGGATTTTTTGTTGTGGTTTGTTCCAGATATTAGCGCGCGTATATGTTTGGTATTTCATAATTGACAACTATGAATATACAAGTTAATTCGACTCATAAAGGTTTAATCTAGAGTATAGGTCGAAAGGGCTCTTATGAACAAGTTGGTAAAATCATACTTCTCATAAATGGCTTGTAATGAATCGGTTTATAATAATGATCATAGGTCGAAAGAGTTTGTTAATCTAAACCATGATATATGCAATTCCATGATATGCCAATTGACTTGGAATTGTATGTTTTTGATTTTGTGTGATTATGCCTAAGCTTCTACCCGAATCTCCAACACTCAATTCATATGAACACTAGTTCCAAACAATAAATTTAGTTATATTGATTTCATTTGCATCATTATACTCTTTGTGTTATTTGTTGCTTATATGGTATTGTGGGACGTGGCAACCATTATATCACTTTCATGTTCCTTGTTTACATAATTCTCCACTATATGAGGCCAAAAACACCTAAAATCATAGTAACGACCTCTGGCTTACTCAACCAAAATACTACAATACGAAGATCATAACTCTCTCGTGTGTTCTTAGCTTTATCCAGTAATTCGTGTTATAAATTTAAAACTAGTAGTCGCGAGACACATCAAGACTCATCCTTTGTTGCATCTGATGCGAGATGATAAAGAGAGAGCTTCATCTATTGATGAACAGCAAATTGACGGAGGTCTTGTCATTGCTTTATTTTTCTTTCCTTTCCTATCGGCGAGTTCTAACCCTTTTGTTCAAAAAAAATTTTATTTGTACCGAACCGCTTGTAGAATCAAATCATGTTCCACAAGATCTGATAACGCGCATTTTATACATATTTCTATATGCGTTATATGTGCTTTTATGTATATTTACTAGTTAATTGTATGAACTTTTGATACTTAATAGACTATAGTTGCTATTGTAGGTTTATGAGACGTGTCGTAGAAGGAAACAAAAGAATACTCAAAGATATGGAGCTTAAACGAAGAAGTAAACTCAACTTCAAGGGCTCCCGACACCTGTCCACTGTTTTGCCCATAACTCGGTCATACGAACTCGGATTGAGTTAATTCAAGCGACCACGGAAAGAGAATTCAATTATAGACAACTTAGAAAAACATTCAGGAGTTGTAAATGCCATAAGTACGCCGCACATTCCAATAAGTGCGGCACACTTTTCTTGGGTTATTGATAATAGAAGTTGGTATGTTGGATTATGGATAATAGTTTTTGGTTGGAAAAACTTGTAATCGCCATCTTTGATCTTATAACTTTGGTATCATTTCTATAATCTTTTAATAATGAATGATTCTGAATTTTATGAGTTTAATATGTGTGTTACTTGTTTGATTATGGAGTAGTCGTTTATGTTTGTTTGGGCGATATGTGATCTTTGATATGTAGTATTTGGATATGTGTTTATTGATTGGGTAAAACATATTTGATATAAGAATATAGGCTGAAAGGGTTCTTTTATATATGTGTTCTATCATTCCACAATATATATTGGTTATAATAACATCTAAAGGTCGTAAGGATTCATTGTTATTAATCAATATAATCACTAGTTACACTAAAATGCCAAAAGGATTTGTGACTCGTGATATCTTTATTCTCTAAACTTATAAACACTATCCTAAACTCTTCTATGTATTAGTGATCATTGCCGAAACAAACATGCTTTAATTCTTTGCTTGAATCTTCTATTAATCGCTTTCTTCACAATATTTGATATATGCATGTTTTGGTTAATTCAATCCATGACAATCATATTGACTTTAGCACATTTATGACAATATGTGAAAACTTCAATTCCTGTGGAATGACCTGGACTTACCTAGGCTATACTATACACGAAAGGGTATACTTGCCCGTGTTGTGTTTTTAGTAAAAAATGGTATTTCTATATAATAAATTTTAAAGCTTGTAAAACAATTACATTAAGTTTTTTGGCGCCGCTGCCGAGGAATTGTTTTAGTTGTTGCAAAATTGTTTTGCATTGTTCTTGCATGTTTCGTGTGAACTGTGTTTGAAAATTCCTTGGAAATCTCTTAAAATCTGTTTGCTGTTGCAAAAATTACGGCGCACATCCCTATGTGTGCGTCGCACTTCCCCTGTTCTCGTTTGTTATTTTACAGGTTTATATACCCAAAGTAAGCCGGTTTCGCACCAAGGCCGACACACTTTGCATCTGTGATCTTGTTCCTAATGTAGCTGTTTAAATTCAGGTGGTAGCAACAAAACCCCCCAAATTGTTTAGTTTTTTGTTTTATACAATCATTTGAAATCATGTTTTAATTTTATTATACCGCCATGCATATTTGTGAAATTAGTTTGTCTTCAGATTATTGAAAAAAAAAACAAAACGATTTTGTGGAAAACTAGAAGGGGGTAAATAGTTTTTAACCGCTTTTTAATTTAATGTTTATGTTTGTTTATAAAAACTTAGATTCGACTTTTTATGAATTCAATACTTCACAATATGAAATAATATAAACTAAGTAATAGAACAAATAAAGAAATAAGAGATAAGAGTTAGAATGATCAAACCACAACACAAGGATTTATAGTGGTTCGATTACGAAGCACCTCTTCGCCCTACTCCACTCCTCGAGCACCTAACTCGAGAGTTTTCTTCACTATGTGTAAGTAAAACTCCGCTTTGGCTAAGAAAACCGGAATTAACTTTCCCGCTTATATCAATTTCCACACTGAAGCTAGATGTCGATTCTAATCCTTATCTAGAGACAATCAATCAACGACTTCACCACTTTTCACTAACTATATTTTCACGACTTTACAACACAACTACACAACTTCTTCACGCCTTAGTATTCTTCACCGCACTACTTCACTTTTACTTTCACACCTAACTATTACAACTTGGATGAATCACTAAGATTCAACTATACTTACAACAATCACCAAGATCTATCTACGACACAACTTTATAAGATTTACAAATGATTTACAAATTATGATATAGATTCAACAAGATGCAACAACACATAAAGGGCTGTAATTCTTCGTTCACTTTATGTAGAAGGTTATTCTTCTCTTGCACTTGAGGAATAAGCTTGGATCACTTGAACAAAGCTTATAATTAAATGTCGATAGGATTTTAATGAGATGGGGATGTTTTTTTGATCAAAAGAAATGAGTGCAAAAGGTGAGAAAATAGTGGGAATAGTCCAGTATTTATAGGACATTCTGGAGGAGCGTCTACCTATGGCGGACCCCCTTAAATACACGGGCGGTCCCCTTATCTTTAAGGGGACCGCCCACCTATTTAAGGGGACCGCCCATAGGTAAACGCTCCTCCAGAATGTCCTATAAATACTGGACTATTCCCCACTATTTTCTCACCTTTTGCACTCATTCTTTCTGATCAAAAACAACCTACACATCTCATTAAAATCCTTTGATCATTTAATTATAAAGCTTTGTTTCCAAGTGATCCAAGCTCAATTCCTCAAGTGCAAGAGAAGAATACTTCCTACCATCAAGTGAAAAAGTATTACACCTTTATGTGTTGTTGCAATCTTGTTGAATCTATATCATAATTTGTAAATCATTTCTTCAACACCATTTTTTGATTCCTTTGTAATTTTCTAGCTCCTTGCTAGTGGTTCTAATAAAGTCGCCGTTAAAAAAAAAAGGTGTGAAAGTAGAAGTGAAGTAGTGAAGTAGTGTGGTGAAAAATACTAAGGCGTGAAGAAGTTGTGTAGTTGTGAAGTTGTGTTGTGAAGTCGTGAAAGTAGTGAAGAAATTGTAAAGTCGTGATAGATTGGTTCTAGCTAAGATTAGAACTCGACATCTAGCTTAGTGTCAGAAATTGATATAAGCGAAATTTATGTACGGTTTTCTCCGCCATAAGGGAGTTTGTTGACATAGAGAAGAAAACTCTCGAGTTAGGTGCTCGAGGAGTGGAGTAGGGCGAAGATGTGCTTCGTAACCGAACCACTATAAATCCTTGTGTTGTGATTTGATATTTCTAACTCTTATCTTTTATTTCTCTATTTGTTCTTACTTATTTATATTATTCATATTGTGCAAGTATTGAATTCACAAAAAGTCGAATCTAAGTTTTTATGAACAAACATAAACATTAAATTAAAAAACGGTAAACTATTCAACCCCCCTTCTAGTTTTCCACAAAGATCATTGACAAAGGATATAAATACTTGAACAATGTTTATTGTTATTTGAATGACAAGTGACATGTTTAACTTTGTTCATTTGGACGACATAAAAAATGCACACTTAACAATATCAAATTTGATAACTTATTTAAGATCTAATATGTGCATATGTAATGTTGAAATATGTAATAATACATGATTTAAAAATGAAATACATTAAACATCTTAAAACTACATAAATGCCAAAAATATGTAAAATACCTTTGAATACTATAACAACTTGAATAACATAGTATAAAAAGTATTTAGACTTAAATAAGCATAAAAATATTACGATGACCTGAATAAATAATTTTTAACAGTATATTAAAAGTATTCAAACGTTTGTTTAATGACCTTATTATAAAAAAATGTACAATGACTTGATTCAACATTTTGCAAAAGTACAATAATCCTTGAGTACAATAACTCAATTAACTTCAATTTGGTTATTAGATGATTAGGTAAAACTCATAAAATGTCACGTAGTTTCAAAATTTTACTGACTTGAAACACTTATTTTTTTTATTACCAATGACACCTACGTACTTTCAAATTATGTTCCGACTTTAAACACATTATATATTGTTAGTATATAATGTGGCAACGTTAATTTATTTAGCCAACAAACGTTTGCAGCGTTAGTCCATAATACTAACGCTTTTAATTAACTGAAAATTTAGGTTTCTTAAAAAAATTCTTTTCTAATTATTTTTAAAATTTATACATGTATTTATACATTTTTATAAAAAAATTTATACATATTCTTATACACACATTCTATACACGTTTTTATACACATATTTTTATATATGTTTTTTTTTAAATGAAAATGTGTGTATAAGAATATGTGTATAAAAATGTGTATAAAACTTGTATAAAAACATGTATAAAAATGTGTGTATAAAAACGTATATAAAAATGTGTGTATAAAAGCGTGTATTAAAATGTGTGTATAAAAACGTGTATTAAAATGTGTGTATAAAAGCGTGTATTAAAATATGTATAAAAACGTGTATAAAGTACTTGTATAAAAACGTGCATAAAGTACTTGCATAAAAACGTGTATTAAATTGCGTGTATAAAAATATGTATAAATTTTAAAAATAATTAGAAAAAAACTTTTTAAGAAAACCCGCTAATATAAAAGAATAACGTTGCAAACGCTCGTTGGTTTAATGGACTAACGTTGCCACATTATATACTAAGATGGCTCGGTACCATAGCTGTTAAGCCTAGCGCCATGGCACCAGCCTTCCTTTTCCTTTGGCGCACCACACCCCTACTCGTGCCATGGCTGCTCGGTTGGTAAATACCGGCCCACGCGGTTGGTTTTTTTTGTGTGTTTTGTGGGTTTGTTTGTGTTTGTGACCAACCACCATGTTTGTATTTGTGATTTGTGGTTTTTTTTTCACCATGAGGAAGAAGATAGCAGGAAGAAGAAAAAGTGGGTGGGGTATTTTATTTTGTTTTTTAATGTCTTTTGTAATGTGTGATTTGTGGTTTTTTTTTACCATGAGGAAGAAGATAGCTGGAAGAAGACAAAGTGGGTGGGGTATTTTATTTTGTTTTTTTAATGTTTTTTAATTAAAAACTTTACTTTTTTTAAATTTGTACCTTTTAATTAATGTAATGTGTTTTAATTTTAATGAAATTTATTTTAGTTATATTGTGTATGTTTTATTTTTTGTAAATAAAAAAAAATTGTTCAACGCCACCACATTTTCTGATGCCAAAGGATACGACACAAAATGTGGTGCCGTAGGGGTACTTATGATTTTTACAGTCATGACTTACTAGCGTACAATATCACAGTCATGACTTACTAACCAGTAGACTTGAGTCTGTCCTAAAACACATATATCAAATCATAAACCCT